>JAGDQP010026980.1:7455-24116 GCA_022664845.1 Lepisma saccharinum
TGCTTGCTTTGGAGCTTGAAAATGAAACTAAACTGATATAAAATTTCCTTCACATAAAAATGGTGTGTGTTCCTTTCTTAAATTTCTTAACTGATTCATATAATTGTCGTATCTTCCGTGTGCATTAATTCATACATCGCATATTTACAAAATCCAGAAATTTACATAGAGATTGTTGGAGCTTTTGCCTCTGCAGGCCAAAGACAAAAGAATGTTTGGTAGTAGTTCCAAAAGGAAAGCTCCTCCCTCCCTCTCTGAAAGACATAAGTAGTGGTGTGTGTATACATGTGCGAGATAGACGTAAGAAAAACGGTTCAGATACGTAATTTATACTTCAGTGTTTGTGAGCTGCCTTTTCATCTTTTTCGATTAATCAGCTATAACATTTTCACAATAAAGTAGTTTCTTAAGTTTAATTGACGTTGTTAGTGTTAATTATTTATGTGCAAAACGAAAAACCTTCGTTTGGCCGCACAGATTGTCAAAGAACATTAGGTCTTCTACTATTGTTTGTAATGAAGTTTGTATATCAGACAATCTTAGCACAAATGTTACTTCATTACTTCCTTTCAGGATTGAAATCGTAAGAAAGAATAATTGTGTTTGCTTTTCAGTTCATACGTGCTTGTAAAATGTGAAAGTATATATTTAAAACCATTTCATGTATGCATAGTTCAGCTGATATCACAGGTTTTTTCTTAGTAATAGAGTAACAGTTATAAACGTATTGTTAAATAATACAAATGAAATAAGAAATAGTAAAATAATAGACTTGTATAATTCATTAAGGTATTTATTTAGCAATATTTCATTTTAATCAAGCAAATGTCAGTTAAACTAGTTTCTAAGGTGATGATTCGGTTAATCACTTAGCAAGATTATTAGCGAATCAAATGTGAGAACTATTTCTTAAAGACGGAAAATTAATTTTGGTTAATTTCTTTTGATGAAGTTATACACCTGTCGAAATTCTTATTGTATTGTCCGTGTTCATGATTATTTTCGCAAAAAGCAGATGCTTGTAAAAGTCATTATATTCAAAATGTTTGAAATTGTGTGTAATTAATAACAAACCTTTTACTGATTTCTAGGTGCAAGTTATTGCTAGTATCAGTCAGTTTGGCATACATTGAAGAACAAACCTGTCTACATTTGCATTTTGCCTTATGCACCCTTTCGGGTGACTTTCATCTATATCTATATATTTATATTTTTAAAGTATATTTTAATGTATATGTATATTAAATATGAACTTCTTTATACTAAAATAAATACCGTACTAGCCTGCAATGATGTTGCGTTTAACTGGTTTCTGAACACTTTAGGATTTGGGTCACAAAACATTAGCTTGAGAAAAAGTATCCGAACACCAAAATAACTAATAAAAAAAAAACCTTCTTAAAGACACACTTAAACGATTCGTACTAAAAGAAAATAAAAAAAAATATGCATGACTGAAAAGAAAAGCATGTGTCGCACCAATTCAAGAATTTATAAAATGACTATATATGGGCGCGCCCCCATGCTTTCTTTTTTAGTCATGTATAAACAAAATTATTTTTTATTTTTTAGTATGAATTGTTTATTATATTATATATATATTTTTTAGTGTTACTGTAATAGTGCTCTATGATTGTTTATATGTGAATGTGTTTATCAGTTTACATTTAATTGCATCCTAAAATTGTATTGTTCGTTTTAGTGCCAATTATTAGAGAAGAAATTAGCTGATAGTCAGTTGTTCTTTGAATTTGAGAAAATACCAAAGAAGAAAGCAAACGCAGATTTTACGACGGCTTGTCATCCAGATAATTTAATTCGAAACAGGTAATTCTAATTCAGTCGCGTAGAACTAAATCTTTATTAAAGTTCAGTGAACATGGAGAAGTATTCATGTTCTTACCTTTGTGGCAGCAATTCTTTCCACTATTCATGGCACTGATTAGTAACAAGTGACACAGGATCAATTTCGCGGTAAAAGCTATCCGCATCATAAAGTATAATGGAAGGTAAGGATTAAGGAAAGAGGATGAGTGTGCTGATAGCTTGAAGTGCAGTGCTGAAATGTAAACATCCAGGATGGCGGATGTCAGTCGGCAGAGTGGACACTGGGCAGTGTTGCCAGTGGAACTGCTCAGCCGAACACCAACCGCATGTACCAATGTGTGTGGTGGGTGAACAGTGAACTGTTATTCTATTTTATGTTTCAATGAAAAAAGCCCTATTTGTTTATTAAAACCTCTATTTGAAATTTGAATTTATTTTAAGGCCTTTAGGCAACTATGGCTCAGGCCGTATGGATGATGATGGGATGAATTGGTGGAATGAAGAAAGTGGGAGGAAGCGGGAGCACCCCGAGAAAACCCACGCACACAGTGTTTGTCCACCACAAAGCCCACATGACATGGGCAGGGACCGATCCGACGACCCCTAGCACCAGAGGTGAGCGCTCTACCAACTGAGCCACCGTGGCCCCTAAAACCTCTATTTATAAGTGGGATTCAGATTTTATCTACATGCCCTGTATTCAGATTTAATTTTGACGTGTGTAACTATCCTCTCAATATGAGATTTGAATTTATTTAGTATGTAAGGATCTTTTATATTATGATGTGAGTTTTCAGGTGCTGGGGCTGTCTTGATACTGGATTTTCCTGTTGTGCGTTCGTGTGTTCCTTGAGCCTGACTCGGAGGTTGCGTTTGGTTTGACCCATATACTGGTTGTTACATTGGCATGTTTTCGAATAAATCCCGCTAGCTGGGGAAGAATGGGATGGGATATTGATCCATTTTCGGTCCTCTTAAAAACAATTTCAGCATACAGTTATGGATTTGTACGAGGTGAAACAAGTAGTATTCACAAAGGCCAACACCATAACAATGGCTTTCAGTAACGTGGTGGACATGTTTAGTTGTTTACTTCCATACCTATTGACTTAACTGTACAATGCACTGAACCGTCGTTCCGCAAAACAAAACCGTCAGAATATGAAATACAAGCAATTACCGAAATATTGCAGGTTTACAAAATGTGTTTCAGTATGAAGAAAACTTCAATTTAGTAAAAAATGGGCTAGGTGTGGGTCCCCGGTACTATCAGACAAATTGATGAACTATTGTAAAATCGAACATTTTGAAGCCGTCTACATTTCAACAGCTTAGATACTATAGATTTGTCGATGATTTTTTAATACTATACAAGTAAGAGGAACGGTTAATAAGTATTTTTAATCAATTAATTCACCCAGAATTCAAATTTACCAAGCAAACTGAAACTAATGGGAATTCATTTTCTAGATCTAACCATATATCGATCTAACAACAATATACCGTAAACCGACCACAGGAGAACAGTATATTCACGCAAAATATTTCTATTTTAAACAGATTAAACACAACAGTATACAATTTATGCACTTACCCACATGGTTTCGAACAAGAAATAAATCATATAGTTACTATAGGCCAAAGCAACAGGTACCATAAGAAGAGGTACTTAGTTGGTGTGAAAAAGTAAAAGTCACCACCACTCCTCCTCCTCCTCCGAGTCAGGCTCAAGGAACATAGGAACGCACAACATAAAAGATATTACATAAATCCAAATCTCATATGGAGAGAATAGTTTATGGAAGCAGATATATCTATTGATAAATCTGAGCCAAAATTAAATCTAGATCCCACTTATAAATAAGAGGTTTTAATATACAAACACAGTAGGTTTTTTTTTATTTATTTATTTCATTGACACTGAATAACAGTTCACTAATCAGTGCCATGATTATTGGGAAGGATTGCTGCCACAAAGGTAAGAACAAAATTCTGTATTAGTTTAGTTCTGGAAATGTCAATTGCTACTAGTTTTGGTTTGTATTAATCGTATTGATTTCTGTTTTAAAATTGAAAGTCGGTGTGTCCTGAGTTAATTGCGATTTGATCTCTGTTTCCTTCAGTTGTAGAAAGTAATGACAAGGTTCCGTACAAAATTATTTACTTATTACCAAAACATATGTAGCCGACTGCGGGCTTTAAGGAGAACTAGTTAAAGGAAGAATTTTACCTTAGTAGCTGAAGTTACGCTACTAAAATACTAGTCCATCCAGCGTGGTGTAGTGTTTTAAGTTACTACTTGCAAATTGGTTTAATACCAGTACGTTTGCCCACTGCTCAGATCAACCATCCTGATTGACGTGTTCGAGGGATTTTCTTATAGTTCCGCAAGATAAATGACACGATGGTAGCTAATAATGCTAACTACAGTGCAGCTCTTTTATAAGGAATTTCAAGGGACCAACAAAATGAGTTCTTTATATCCGAACTTTGTTATAGACTCACTTATTTTTCCCGAATCACGGTAAAAGTAAAAAAAAAGTAAAAGCAGAAACGTTTAAAAAAGAATATACACCAGCAAGATTCGTAAAGGGGAATGGGTAGCTCTAAAGCCTGCTGTACGGTCATTAGGCTGGCGTGTCGTTACGTCGAATAGAGACCCAAGTTTCTGTCGGCTGCTGTGTGTTATTCCAGAACGATGATTTTTTATTTCAGAACTTGTCTTCTTGCACGAATTGTTCAAATATTTAATTCTCGCAAATATTCGCATTTTTACAAATGTAGTCACTAAACCCTAACTTAAGTTCAAGTTTTTTTTAAAAAAAATAATTGACTTTAGGTTTTACATAACACCCTCTGCCCTTCGGATTATTTCTCCATGATATATGCAAAATTGTTCTTCCATTTCTTTAACGCACATTAACCATTGTTTTTTGGGTTGTATAAGTCCGCCGTAAGACAAACTTGAATCCAAGATGGTGTAACGGTATGATCAGAAGGAATTTGGTAAGTAGGTTCACCCAAATGGGGATGAACTTTTTGTGTTTTTTCGCCATCCAGCCTGTTATATATGATAACCCATCTTCTTCTATTTCACTTTTGTTCGTGTCAAAATCGTGACCGAGAATAGACACATCATTACTAGGAGCAACTTCTATCTGTTTCTCATTATTAAATACAACCCCACATTTTTTAAGTAACTTGAATGAAATATATTTCTCATTATTGGCAAGACTCACGGTGCTTTTGTGTCTCCGTAACACCAGGGTTGTTTCTCAAGATAATCATCCTTATTCTATGCAGAGCACTTATAGGTGCAGGGTGATCATAAAGTCCTCAGTGAGAACGAACCCGAGAAAAGAAGTTCTCTAGTGAGTCTTGATTTAATCGATATGTTAACAAATATTTCATTCCAATCTTCTGTATGTCTTTTAATAGATTTTTAAGATAAATAATAGATACTAAAATGGCAGGCTGAAATACTTGTTTTCGCTTTTTGTCTCGAAATAACATGTTGACAGTAGTATACATTTTGTCCAAGATATTATTTTGTTTTGTTAACAAAGCGTATGCACTTTTGGTAAAAAGTCCAGAAGTAGCTGGGATGTACGAATTCATTACATCAAACCAGTTGTTTACTGTTTCTATGAAATCTGCTGTCATTTCAGCCGCGTCAGGATCATCTCCAGGTCTGAAATAACGAAGAGCAATCACAATAGTATGAGACATTAATTCAGCTGCTGTCCTCACGTTCATCCTTTCCGTGCCTGCACAATTCAGATGGGTATGTTAGTTTATGGCATACTTTAATTTCATTATTTACTGCATTCAAAGGACTGAGCCCTTAGTGATCGTCTGGGATCGGAAATTCTTCGGATCACAGTTAAGGTTTATGCTCAAAGAACAGTTGAATATTATAAATCGCATGGGTGAATTTCGACGAACAACAGAACATCGTACAGCGCAAAGAGTGGTAAACATGGCGTGCCAGGAAGATGTAAATGTACTTGTAAATATGCCAAGCAATGTAAATATGCAAACATGGTCTACAACTGGGATCCTGTGGATTAAGAACTAAAATAAACTAGTATGGGGGAAAGGTGAATCCGTAGGACATTTCTGTTACCATCTTTTCCCTAAAAGCATTAATATCTTTAATCCACCAATAGTGAGCAGGCGTGGCCCATTACTAGACTCACACCGTTCAAATGTAAAGGTGGACGATTAGGGCTACTAATAACAGTGGGTCTAGTCTTTATCCTATACAGAAATGCATTTATTTGTTCATAATTAGTAACGTGAATTTCGGAATACTTGTACAGTTTGAGATTAAGAAAATGCTTAACTAAATCACATGAAGTAACACCTTGCGCGGCCCCTGACACATACGTGGAATTTTGTTCTTTACTCACAGTAGACTAGAAAGAGAAAAATCTGGGTGAAATTTCAAACCTGGATGGCAAGGTTCTAGAACACTGACCCCTCCACTTTCAAGTGTTCAAGTCAAGAAAGTGTTCCATTTTCTTTCAAAAGAAGTTACATTATTCTCTACATATGATACTTCTGCAACCGGGCCAGCGTTCTAGAACCTTCTCCCTTTTACTGGCAACTTTTGGACTGCTGGTTGTCGCTAGGTATTCATATTAAAGCGTACGGTACATACAGCAGAATAGCTAGCTGTCAAAGTGCACCATAACCGAAGTAGGTTGTGTAAATTGCTACATAAAACTTTAAATATAATTTGCAGTTTCGAATCCCAATTTGAGAGCGGAAGCGTGACTACCAACCTGGCCAATTTAATTTAGCAAGTTAGAAACAGTTTCAATAAATGTGGGGCGTCTGCAAAAAAGTATATTTTCTCTTGTGTTAATGGATTATGAAAATACGTTCGTTCTATTCCAATTTCATATTGTTCCACAACCCTTCATTTGCTCCACTCATGTCACACACACACGCTGTTACTTTATACCCTATCTCAGACAGACGAACAAATACATCATCCACAATATTTTTGGTAATATTTTGATCAAAATTTACACATATTTTAATTGTTTCCAGTTTTTAAATAGGCCCCTGATCATTATAGCTTGCAGTCTTGAGTAAGGTCCTAAAATTTCGCCCCTCAAATGATCATATTCACACACACTTTAACTTTCATTTCATCAAATTGTAGAACAGCAACTTTGTTAATCTCGTGATATTTTACCGCAGCAACCTTCATCATACGCAGTATGTCATGCAAGATATCGGTTCTTCCTCGCATATCTAATTTTGAAGCCCACCTTTGTAAAGTGGAGAGACCGGGTAGAGAATAGTGCAATTTCTGCCTCATGTAAATGTAAATTTTCTTCCCTAAATACCTTAACGTGAATGCTACAGACATGTCTTCATCAGTCCACTTTACACGCTTTTGTTTGTTCGTTAATATTTTGATCTGATTGTCTGTAAAATACCTTTATGTCCAGCTACTAATTTTTCATGGGAGAGAGAAACCGCATTCTTTTCCTTCCTACACTGTAGAAGTGCTTCCTAGAGATGTTTTTGTTGCGTCAATTTCCTTTCTGCCGTCTGAAGCTTGCATTTTAGGACTTTGTTCGTAAGTTTTTCTGCAAGAAGTTCCTTTTTCAATTATTTTATGTGAGCTTCCAAGACATTTCGAGAACAGCCTGCCACTTCATTATCCTGTTGTGATTCGTTTGCTGGAATATTGTCGGTAGGTGCTGTGAACGTTGCAACAATTGGACAACACTTTTCCTGTTATCTCGTTTCTCTTTTATTCTGGCTCTATCATGAGATAGTTCTTTTTTGCAGGTGTCTTGAATGATTCCCAAATCCAAAGAGCAAATAGCATCCTTTCGGTTTTAAAACAAAAGGAAGACCCAAAAGTTCGTTTTCCATATTCCTATGAAAATCACTTGCAATAAAATGCTCCGAACATACCCTACACGAATCTGGATTCCATTCTGCACTTTTGGGGAAATTAAAATATTTAATGTTGTTCTTGTGAACGTATTGTTTCATTTTCGCAAGACTATTGTAGCGTACTGCAACAGTACATCGCGTACCAGGCATATTGATATTAAAACGACTATTTTACAAGTAAAGAGAACGAATTTTAAAGTTATTTCATTTAAAAAATGCGAGTATGTTTACATGGACACACGTTCCCACAAACACTATAACAAAACCATTGCTCTTCTTCCTTGTCATGAATAATATAGAATAATATGCACACAAACGCCCTTTACAGAGTGGAATTAAAATTCTTCTTCACACATGCAGGCATCAACACACACACACACGCACATAGACAATCAACTCAATTTTTTATAAACTAGAAAATTATAGAATTGCTTTTCGTTGAAAATACACATAGGTGACAAAAGAACAACCGGCTCCTAGGCAATTAATATTCTTCCACAGTCGCATCCCCACGCATCCTTCGACAAACTAGCAGAAAGTTTTTGACACATGGGTCTCTGTTACGTCACAGTTCCGACCATAGCGGATCGTATCCGAGTGCAAGATCCCTCGATTTGGAATAACCTGTCCCCTTTACGATCTTGATACACCAGTATAGCATTGCATATGAAGGTGATTTTATTAAATGAGTTATCATCTAGCCTACTATACATATTGCAGTTCTTCCATTATTTTTTTTTGCGGAAGTTTTATTCCAGTGTGCTGTTAAGCGTCTGAAAAAAAAGGGGGGGGGGAAACGAGTTACCTCGTTCTTCTTGTTTCTTATTCATGTTTCAGTACATTTCCTTTCCTTAAAAATCGGGAAAATAGGAAATTAAATTGCTCTTCATATTACTTGCTTGCGCATATCGTTTTATTTTCTCGAGGTTGAGCAAAAGTCGTAGAACTACTTTACACGTTACTTGCAGAGTGTATGAGAACAGCTGTGAAAACTAGTTTTACGGAACCTGAGTAATGCACCACCAGAAGGAAAGATGGAATAAGGGTGGAATTGACCTGCATACTTACCTTGCAGCTGTGAACAAAAGAAAGTTTATTCCTGTGCTCTTCTCCACTCGCCCTGTTACAAAACAAAGGGGAAGGGGTGTTCAGACGGCCTTCAACCTTTTGTACTTCCGTATTTATATGTAAACAATAGCCGGCCGGGTGGTCGAGCGGTCTGCGGCGGTAGGATATCGACTCAACGGTCCCGGGTTCGAGTCCCGGCATGGGTATGGATTTTAACACTTAACAGCTAAAGGCAAATCGTGACGGACCGAAGTCCAAAGTTACTAAACTGGCCCATATAAAAATAAAAGTTTTTTATATGTAAACAATAGCCACGAAGAAGCGGGAAATCAATACGTCCGAAAAATTAACCCATTCTGAAAACTTCGCTATAAGCGGTCTTGACGGGAAATATTCATAATATACGGTCATTTCTTCCATGTTTTAAATAGGCAGGGTGACGGGGATTTCATTTATGTTCGCAATATCCAATAATTCGCTATATCCGAGTTCGTTATAAGGAGGCTGCACTGTACTTTCTTCCCAATCCATTTTCCCAGAAGGTAGTAACTTCAGAGTCAGTTAAGGCGAAATTACAATTAAATAAAATTAAAATATCTTCATTGATGGAAACTTACAAAATTTTATGGCTTTGCAAAACAGGTGAATTTAAACAGATCATTTAAGGTAGAGTGACTAGATGTCCCCTTGTCTCAATAACTTTATTACGAGACCATATGATTGTCCCGTTTTTAATGCAGTTTCTTGTTAATGATTTTCCTGTATTTATTACTTTTATTGAGATTGACGAAAAGCGTATTTTCCTTTTAATTGTTTGTATTTGGCGATTCTACAGTGCAATATTGAAATGCTCACTATGATTTCCTGCACTATGAAATATAAACACACTTCATTTCCTTCCGCGAAACACCACTGAAGAACTGTATCCACTATATTTATCGATGAAAATTTGAAAATGTGATTCTTAATCCATGTTTTTTTTTATCGTGTACATTTTTTTTTTGTCGTAGGTACAAAGATGTTCTTCCATATGAAGATAATAGAGTTCGTCTTACTCCAACAAAAGAAAACAAGCACGGATACATCAATGCTTCCCATATAGCGGTGAGTGACTTCTACTTGTTTACATGTATGTAGGTTGTACACTTCTTCATTGGTATTCTTTGCGTGTATTTGTAAAAGAAAAAGTTTTGAAGTACTTAAATGGAATTAAAAAATCTAAAGCTTTTAGAAGAAAGTTAAAACATTACTGGTGTTCAGTGTATTGGAAAAGCCCGTGTGTATGGTTTAGAGGTGTAGGTTACCTACGAATCAACATTGAAGAAGTCTAGTGAATTCGAATGCTGTTTAGACCTATAGTTTTTCCAATATTCCACCTCCCGAATGCTGGGATAGTACCCGTATTAGAGATCCATCGTACTTCCTTTTTCTATTCCCTTTCCTTGGAAAAACGTGCTTACTGAGATGACTTCATTTACACCGAATTGTGACATAGCTAGGTCTTAGGTAGTACAGCCCGTAAATTCATCATCAGAAGCTATTCCAACCTTAGGCTGGGTCCGCTGTTCTGTAAAGCCTCTCCAATTTTTCTATACTTCCATAGTTTAAACTCTTCTACTTCTTTGCAATACAATCATCCTATTTCTGACTGTACGTAACTCACTTTTTTTCCCTTGATCGTTTTCGACAGTCTCTTTCGATCCATTGTTTACTCAAACCTTTCTTCATTCACACTTTTATCGTATCTGTACCAATTAATCCTGCTCCTTTTCATTTCTAGTTTCTTCTTTATTTCTGACCTATCCCTTCTAGAGACTGCCAACATAGTTCTCAGAAATCTAATTTCCATAGACTGTACCCTACTTGTGTCTCTTTTTTATCGTCCATGTTCACAACCCATATATCACTATCAAGAGACGAACGTGTGTACCCCTTTTTTACTTTTCAGAGTCACAACGCTATTTGATATAAGTTCTTCAAATGCTTGGTAGAATGACACCCTTTACTATCCTCTCCTATCTATTTCTGCATGATATCTCTAAAACGGTACGTAAGCATTTAAACGCTTCTTTAGTTTTAGTTTCTTTAGCTTTAATTTTTATTTTAATGCTATGCCCATAAATTTAAATGTAGTAAAACCTAATATAGATTTTTATTTATATCTATTATCGTCGTAAAATTTAGTTGCACTGACAAAAGTCACAAAGAAATTTAATAAACTATTAATATTTGTAAAATGTACTGAAGTACCTGTCTTATAGCAAGCGCAAGATAGCTTGAAAGACTGTTTTGAACACATTTCAGTCAGCGAACCCGCACACGAACTCTCTGCCTCTGTCTCTCACTGAACTTTGGACAGCAGTCCTTTCGCTGGCGCAGTGGTTCCATTTGGCACAGATCAAAACTCGGATAGTAGTAACATATTGGGAATTAGATAGGTTTATGGTGTAAGTTAAACTGTGGTACGCTGCATGTTAAAAGAATTTGATTTCGCAACATGTAATCTTACGTCAACAAAGAAAGCATTTGTTAAGACTTAAAGTGATTTGTGCTTTTCTTTGAGAAGTTTTTTGACGAACGGTACGACTATGAAGAGCGCCACGTAAATTAATTTCTAAATTTAATTCTGAGCAAATACTCTTTCTTCCCTTTTGAGAAATGCATTTTGTGTGCCAAAGATACATTTTACAAATGAAAAAACAAGGTTGGCATTAGTTGTAACGAAAACTTTTATTAACAACAGTCGTAGAAAAATATGCAACTCCAGTGGTCCAGTGTTTAACGTCGTGGACTTCGGATTGGCAGTGGGAAGGCACGCAGGTTCGATCCCCCCACTCCCGGCTATTCTGACTTATCACTAAATAGACTACGATAAATGTTGGTGAATAACCCTTGTTTAAACCTTCAAGGCAGAACTACATAACGTATTGTGACAAAGAGAACTCTTCAAAAATTTCTTAATAGATATGATTTATGGACTTTAGTTTAAAAGCTGTCTTAATCTTCAATTTTTACTTTCTTGAAAAAAGTAGAGCAAGTAGCAACTGGGCTCGTCACCGTCCTTAAACTTGGTAAACCACCGCTGCACTGTCCGCGTAGTCATGACACCCTCACCAAAGGCCTGGCATATCTTCCGCCCCGCTGCAGCTGCGTTTGACCCCAGTTGAACTCGTACAGCATACACGAGTCCCTTATGAGGCTCTGTGGAGGTCCCATGTTCACTCTGTCCTTCCGCACGTTCACGGTGTAATTGCACTGCCACAACCAGGTAGTATGTTGGCTATACCCACACCAACAACTGACCTTCTCCTGATCTCCATTGGCATTCAACTCACGGTGTGAGGGCCAATTGAACACAGACCTCCACAAAAAGCGACAAAACTTTCTTGGTTACCTTTATACATTACATTCACGCTAGGATATTCGAAGTTTCGATTAATTTTTAGTTTGAAAACAGAGTACCCTGATCACAGAGAATTAATTATATAGATTTAGTGAGTACGGGGGTTCATTGTCATAAAAGAAGTACAAGCAAGTGATAGCTTTCCGCCAGTAAAATTTGAATGCGAGAAAGCGAACGACCGACGAGTTACATTTGTCTTTACAATACTGCAACATAGGAATAAGCGGAAGAGTGATACTTTTAAATCAGTAGTACGAGAAATCACTTTTTGTTTACACTCCCCCTTTTTTCCTTGATACCTTTCAGTTAGTTCTTTTTGCAGTATTTTCTAATAGAACTTCAGTTATCTCAAATCGGGGTAAGATTTAAAAGGCACCGCGTGCAAGCGTTCACCTTCAATACTGCGCTACCAAATAATATAGATTTAGAATTAACTTTACAGTACTCAATTCAGATTTATTGTAACTTTTAGGTTTAGCATACGAACAACTAACTGAGTACCTTTACAAGACATGTAGATTCTAGACATGTACTGATCAACATGCAAATATATGTAGTATTTCATTATTCTTCCATTTGTCATCTTTCTTCATTATTCCATAAAAATTCCTTCTTTGTTCGGTCTCCAAATACTATTATATCTTCTATCATAATTATATTATGTTAAGTAAATCGTATTAATGTGACAATTAGTATTCCAAAATGTCTTGCATTCTTCCATCGAACGTATATTTAAACAATGTAAATATATTTAAAATGTATAAAACAACCTCGCATCTACAAGGTAACCAAAAAAGGTTTTTTTTTTGCCGTTTTTGATGTCCCATTAATCATGCCCTCACAGAGAGAAAACGAAATGACGCACGTGCCTGCCAAGCGATGGGAGTTAGTCTGACCATCGACCTTCAGCAATACAGGCACGGTGCTCACACACAGCAGTCATAGCTCGTCCAGTGTAAAAGAGAAATGGAGGTATCGAAGCAGTTTGTTCTCGTGTGTTTGTTGTATGAATTTAAAGTGTCAGCTGCGCATCAAGTCGCCGCTTATGCCAGGCATTTGGTGATAATACCGAGAACGAACGCACCGCCAGGCATTGGTTCCAGAAATTCCGTTCGGGAGATGTGAGCCTTGCTGATGAACCTCGCAGTGGACGACCACATGTGTTGGATGACGAGACCCTGAAAGGAGCCATCGAGGAGAACAGTAGTCTGACGCGTGACGAACTTGCAGAAAGATTCCATGTTTTCGCTGAAACAGTCAGACTGCACCTGCATGGGATAGGGAATAAGAAAGTCGGTACCCCACACATTGTCAGCAGCCAACAAGGAACAACGAATGACAGCCTGTTTGTCCTTGCTCACTCAGCACATTAACACACCCATTATGACACTCCCAATCGTACCAGACATTGGTTGTCGTTACGTGACCCTGTTCCTCACACCTCAAGACCACCTCTGCACCCACGAAAGGTTGCTCTGTATGGTGGACTTGTCGCCAAGTGGTGCATTATGAGCTCCTTCCACCTGGTCAGAACATCACTGCTGACCTCTACTAACAACAGTTGCAAAGCGTGCACTGTGCATCACGGCAGGAGTCGGCATTGGTGAATCGCAAGGGTGTGCTGATCTTTCACGACAATGCCAAGCAACATATGGCAAAGAGGGCCCGGGAGACCGTTTAGCAAGTTAGCTGGGAGACACATGCACCATATTCAGCGGACCTTGCGCCAACAGATTACCACCTGTTTCATTCCCTCGACAACCACCTCCGTGGGAGATCCTTCACTAATGAGGGAGATCTGTGGAACGCAATCACGGACTTTTTTGACTCGAAGCCCGCCGACTTTTATCACCAGAGTATTGTGCAACTGCAGGAACGTTGGCAAAAGGTGTTGGATGCTGATGGAGCTTACTTCGAAACCTAAAGGTACGTACCGTCCACTGTATTGCTTTGTGTTTATCACTGCTGTAGAACGGCAAAAACGTTTTTGGTTACTGTGGACTGCTGACATCTGTAGACGCGAAGGCGGAGTCGCAGCTTAATGAGGGGTAGAAAGACACTATTTAGTATCCAATAAGAAGTTTTTTTACTAGTTAGTGACCAGGTTGTCAGTAGCATTTAATGAAAAGTAAGAAACTATCGCCAAGCTTTCTATCTCGTTTGCTGTAATACTTATGAGAAGTGAATGGTATATGCATTAAACTGTATATGAATTTTTCTGTATATGCATTTTACTGTCACAATTCTGTTGTTAATTTGTTTATATTTTAGTAACATTTCAAATCGTCAGAATTAACCTTAACAGTATCTGTTTATTCTATGACGAGCGCTAAGGATGAAGGTCCCGGTAATCGTACCCGCAAAACCTAGAAAAAGAAGAGTTACCTCTTTTACACAAGTGTTATTTAATCGCTCTGTAATCCAGACACTCTTCTATCGGTAAATGGGATCTTCCGTTCTAATTAGTCTCATATACAAAATTTAGGATGTTACCTGTCATGCGAGGTGCATCCTACGTGCCAATTCAATCCACTATAAATGCAAAAGACTGGAATATGACAATAAGTTTTATAGGTTCAGGCAAATCCACAATCAGAAATATATTATATGAACCCGTTTCTGACTTTTAGGCATCTATAACTCAGGCCGGGGAAATATAAAGGAAGGAATCGACCAGTGCCTAAGTTGAATGTACCATCCCAGCATTTGAAGAGTATGAGAGGAGAGCCCGGGAAAACAGTCAGGATAGGTGCCAGCTGGTATCGAACCCAGGACTTCCAGAATGCAAAGCCAGCACTCTACCAACTGAGCCAGGGCTGCTTACATACATATATATCGGATGGATAGTCAAGGCATGGTTATGATGAAGCAGCCATTGACGTGACATTGGTCGCTGACGCGTCGCCATCAAGGCAAACTGAATTATAGAACTTCTAGCACGACACTTTCACAACCACAATAATCTCTCAACACTGAACCACTTCTTATATGCACAAAGCTGCTGGAAGTGTTGGCGTATTAGGCGATGGGACTGTTCTAGGCCATTCTTCTATTGTACCTGCTGTACCTGTATTGTTGTCCTATCCTTTGTAGCAGTAAATCATTTTTCTGAAGAAAGTGTGAAACAGGGAAGCTACATTTACAAGAAATCTGCCTTCTTCTTTGGCGACAGTATAGCATCCGCATGAAACTGAACCATACGGAGGGACGTTTATTGCTCTTATCATCTGAAAAGAGCCAGAAGTCGTGGTCGCTATTCAGTATACTTTTCATGTTTTCTTTATGATGAGACAGATTGTCTCGGCCGGACAGGTTGAAATGGTTCAAATTATGGCAACGAGGCAAAAAGTAGCTACTAACTGGAAACAAGGTAATAAATGCAAACAAATAGGGAAGTAAGAGCAAATGAGAGCGACCACAAATGACCCGTCTTGAGCTGCGTTGTCGGTTTCTTTAATTTTGAAGGGCTCTAGCGGTAACAAAATCCAGAACACAAACACAAACACCTATTTGGCAAACACTTTGCAAACTCTGTGTTTTCCACCAGTTTTCAAGTATTGGCAACTAGAAGTGATTCTTCCCTGTAGAAATGATAAACAATAACAACATATTCTTATTTAATTTGAAATAAGATGATGCCGGTTTTGAAATAAGAGTAGTAAGCTCTTTTCTATTGTAGCAAGTTGATAGATTATTTCTATCAGTATTTCGATTTTGAAATTAAATGAGTTGATAGATCATTTCTAAGAAAATTGCTCTTCGGTGCACTGATAAAAACTTTTTCCCTTAATTGTAATAAACATTTCCTTCTACAGTGTAGAATGGTTAGATAGTGTTTAAAAAAATACTTTTGGGGTCTAAGTCAGAGATGTCTAAACGCCATAAATATATGTTTTAAGTAAAGAACTTCTGATAGCTAAAGCACAGTGGTATATAAAATGAAAGAATCTTTTCCTGATAATGAACTAACATTATTGCCTGATAATAAACTACTTAATGAATATTATTAACATTAGGCTTAAGGCTATTTTAAAACCAGGTTTCAGGCTGTTTTAATGGAAATACGAAAATACTGGTGAGGGGATAAGGCACAAATAATAGTATCATGCACAAGGTTGTTTACATATATGCAGGAGGAGAAAGGTATTCTGTAAGGAATTACAAGAAGTGTCTGGCCGAGTATTTCTTCCTACAATAATGAACTCTCGATAAACACGAACGCTGCAAAGTCCTTCCGGTGAAAGGCGCTGATTGCTTGGGCACTTCCCCCTGCACCCCGCGCTGAAGTGAAGACCCCTCTCACAGGTCGACAGATGTCAGCAATAGGCAGTACCTTGTATTATAATCAGAAATAAAGCAATCACAGTTGCCAGAAACATATCTAAACAAAATTCCAAATACATATCTAAACAAAATTCCAAATACATATCTAAACATAATG
>JAGDQP010026981.1:497-11554 GCA_022664845.1 Lepisma saccharinum
ATTCCAGATGCCATCTTCCTGAATCCTATATCGTCTGCGCCACTAAAAATGCAGGGTTATCCACCGAAGACTATTATCAAGTTATACTATATCTCTATACATAAACTATTGCAACATTAAGAGCCGTAGATCTTTTTCAGAGATGATTATCATCCAAAAAACAATATTTACTTCAGATAATCAACTCTTACATATAGAATACCTCAAGCACACATTCACTATATAGATATGACACTATGTTAAGACAAACTTCGATATTCACCAACCTGAAACGCGGAATTCATCACATTACAAACAATCAATATTATAAATCGTTCAATCAGACTTCAATGTCCATCTGCTCAACCTCTTTAATTGTTTTTAATATTTATATCCGTATAATAAGAATAGTTCAAAACGGGTATTCTTTTATTTCTATGCCTATAGATTAATTAATGATGGTCATTTTTGTCTTGATGAGCATGCCAAAATTGTATGTTTGCAGAGTTACGAGGATGTAGTATCTCCGGACTGTTTTTTTTATAAGACATTCAAACAAAAACAGTTTCGTCCTTTTTGACATTCTGCACGAAAAGCCTAAAACGTAATTGAACTGACCGAAAGGATGTCCAAACGTGATTGCCTAAACAGATTGAATACTTGTTTTCAAGGACTTATCTTGCATTGAGCTCCTAATCGCATGGTGACTTCAGCACCATCTATCCAGCACAACAAGACTCTGCTTACTGACGCCATCTGTAGAGCGAATATCATAGTACATATTGCTACCGTCATTCATTTCCATTTCAAATAGTAACACATAGATAACACGTTTTAACATGTGTATACATTTTATTGAACCACCCTATATATACATATCTATATCGATGGTTAACCATTGATACCTGGTATCTACAATTTCTTTACCTAAAGAATTGGCGGGCTTTCCAGTTGAAATTTCGTAACAAGTACATGATCAATTTACTTGTTGGTTTAGTTGTTAACATATATACGTACTGTATATGCATGATGCATTTTTATTTTGATTTGAATGTAAATCGTATTTATGGATTTCATACATCTTTGGGTCAGCCCGGATGCATTTTTGTGGTAATATGGCTTTGCATAAAACTCTGTAGTTGTAATTTTGCTGATTAGTTATTTCAATGATAGTAAAAATTGTTTCTGTAAAGTTTCTGTAATCTCGCAATGCACTCGTGGTTTCGGAAGTATAAAAAAGTCGCTTCTGTCGCGGTTATTCAAGGATACACAAAATTCTGTCACAAAAGGTTTCCGAATTTACTTTCACATACCACCTGATTTATCCACCAGATTACACTGTACGAGAGTCCTCTTGTTGGCCATGCTAATTTCTGTTTCAACCACAGATGCGGATTCATCACTTTTGTGTTTCATTGTGCAAGCTTTAAGGAAACTCTTCATAGATAATCGGCTTATTCGTCCTCGTCCGGCAGGAAAGTCTAAACCTGGAGCATGGTCTCTGAAACACTAGTCTTCCTTTGCTTTGCTGAAAATTAAATTTCTGTAGAGAATACACTCCATGGGCTGTTTCACAAGGCTAGCAACATACAAAATAATCTTGACGCATTCACACACTTACACATAATAATTTTAATCTACGCACAAACCTACTATGTAATATGCTCATCGAGAGCCCCAGTAGTTCATATACGTGCTTTTAACGTTGATTTTAGATTCATTTCGTTGATTAACCGTTATCGGCTGAAAAAAGAATACGTTTATTTTTAAATTATATTTCAACAAAGACGTCATTGATTTGATAAGACGTTAATACAACGTGTATTCAATATGTTATTTTCAACTATATTATAGATTTTGTTTAATGTGTTTCTTACTAATGTTATGTCAAAAAAAAAAAAAAGGTAATTCAGTGACAAAATAATTTTTATGTTCTTATGTGCACACTGAAAACAGATTTTTTTTTTTTACGAAGATAGAATTTCGTTGATAGGGCGTTAATGTGACGTGTTTTCAACTTTCTTTTATACTATGTTATACATTTCGTTTCACACGTGTATTTCTAATTTAATAGCTTAAACATTGTAATTAAAAGCAAACACAATGCAATTAACTACATTTTTCATAGGCTCATTTGCATGTTGAAAACAGATTGAATTTTAAACTATTTTTCAACGAACATTTAATTTCGTTAATAGGGCGTTAATGTGAAGTGTTTTCAACTATGACATATATTTCGCTTTATATGCATTTTTCTAAGGTTATTGAGAAATACAAATTTAATAGTGCAGCCCTTGTCAAAGTGTTAAAGAAGAAGAAATGCACATGACAAGAAAGAAGGAAAGTATTCTTTATTCTAATTCTTACATGATGGTGAAACGACGCGTAGTAACTGCATTCTAGACTGCCTGTTAATAGAATAAAAGAGTAGTGGACTCTTAAGGTGGATCCGTGGATAAATGGTCAACGCCTCGAGTTACCGGCGAGGACAGCAGAAGGTTCCTGCTTCGAACCCCAGCGGCGCCGCTGGGGTTATTTACTTTTGGAAAATTAATATTATATATCATGATGAAAATAACAGACAAAATGCAACTAAATGTGTGTATCAATTGATAGCAAGCGTGTTCTGTTTTGGCCAACTGAACTCGTTTCTTCATCGTCCGATTCTTGATTTCAACTTGTTCCTTCTCAGCCATTATTCAACATCGAATAAACCGTTGAACAGGTGGACATTTCGGTACATTTACAACGTTAAAATAACATTTCGCTACTAACGTTTAATCCACGTATTTTCAAAGTGTGTGTGCTTCTGGGGAAGATGAACGAAGGCAGCTTGCGATAGAATATATAGTTACTATAGCCTACAAGTTATATTATAACCTCGTAAAATAGAACGGATAACTAACAGATAATAAAAGCTTCCTGTAGAAAATAATTTGTCAACTATATTTGTTAGGAGTTTATTGCGTTATCTTGCTTTTTTCTCTACTGTTAGTAGTAAAGGATGAGTGCCTAGAATAAAACGTTTGGTTTCACAAGCTGCTAATTTAAAAACTAATAAGAAGATAGTGCTGCATGGAAATTTCTGAATACGCCAAAATGTAACGAAAGATTAGTACATGTTCCAAACCTATGTTATGTACAATTTCAGATAGTTCTTAATATTTGGGAAGAATCATGGAACTTCATATGAAGGTTGACTGAAAAGTTCGTATTCAGAAACTCTTCCTGTTGACCCATGCGTCATACTTGATTCATGGTACACGGTTATTACGGGTTTATAAGTAGGGTATTTAAAGAGCAGGTCACTAGTTTATTTTGTTCTTTTTATAGGTACATGTCAAAAGCAAATGGACACATATTTATGATAATGGAGAAAAGTGATTTCTGTGCCGTGACAAAATACTTGAAGTTGAAAGGTCTTATACCACAGCAAAATCTTGTACCAAGAATACTGCGGTGTTATAAAATTCCCTTCCCTTTCATTATTATATCCCAGATAGCATGGCAACTTGCAACAAGGTTGTCAGGCATCTACTTTGAGCTTGCTAAACTCTTCATTGTGTTACACTTTATAAACAAGCAGGGAACAAACTTGTTGGAGAAACACAAGTGGCTTCTTTGAACACCATTGTTGCTGTTTGTTATAAGTATCCTAATTAAAGATTGCTCTAACAAACATACATTCAAGGAAGCTTGTTAAACTTGAAATTGAAATTAATTTTGTTTTGCAGTTGTCTCAGTGCGCTGAATTCCCATCACGTGCCAGGGCTATTTCATCGTAAGCTAATCTTTGCCAGCTCCCACTCTCTTGCTACAACCATCTCTTGCGAATATGATGAACTAAGTTTAAATAGCGCTTCGAAAACGAACTAGGGCAAATGGTTCCGTGGAGTAGAACTACAGCAATAGATCGGTGAGCCAGTGGTCCCCGGTTCGATTCCCGTCCAGTTCAACGTTTATATTTTTTTAAAAAAAGAAAAAGGTATTGTCTTTCTTGTCCCGTCAAGGCTATTTCAACCTTGATTCATGTTAACTGGGCTGCTTGCTACAACATTGTTTAAATCTTTTGGCTTGATTTGCTAAACTTGCATCTTTGTCCCACTTGTCAAAGGAAACTTGATTCACTTTGGCTCAGGTAAAAATTTCTATGTGGGATGTAGTTGCCATGTTGCCTTACTCATGCGCCTGTAAAAGATGAACGAAATAAGTTTAAGTTATTTAAAAAGCCCTTTAGACTTTGAATACATTACTTATAAGACTTTAACCGTGCACCAATTTTCATGTATGGAGATCATCTGGAAAGGCGTCCGAATATGACCGTCCCTCGTAGGTTTTGCTAGACATTTAATTAAATGAGGCTATATTCTTTTATTTTTCATACGAATTTTATACCAAATTGACTAGAAAAAACGCTTTTTTCTGGAATATGTCATTGCCAACCCCATGAAAATGCATTCTACTGAAATAGGAAAGTGTTGCAGATGTGATCTTTGATGCCATTGAAACCTGCATATTTCCTATTTTGATTAATAAAAGATTCTTATTTTCTCTGTCTTTTCTCAAGATCACATTTTATACAGAATGCATCGTTTCTTCCTCAAATGTGTTATAGTTACTCCTTTAGGTATATCATATAAGTGATGTACGTGTTGGAACTCGTCATAAAATTTGCATGGAAAGTACAGAAAAATAAACTGCAAATCGAAGATGAGAACTCAATGCTCTGTTAAAAAAGATTCATATTTTAATGACAGCACACCTCTATAAACATTTTCCTACTTTAGTGTAACAAATATTCCGAATAGCCATATTTCAAGGAAGTCGTGTTGTTCTAACGCGTTCAGTATAAAACTCAAAAGAAAAATACAGAAGTAACTAAATTTCGCTTTATTAAAATTCTCACAAAACCTATAAGTTTGTCGGAATTTTAAAATAGCTATAGTTACAGAACTATATGAAGTTACAGAAATCAGCATATTTTCAAATATACTAGACTTTCGCTGCATTTGAAATTAAAAACATAATAGCAATATTTTAATTTTGATGAATTTGTGGAAGCCAAATAATAGTCTTATATACAGACGTATTTTTTTCTGATTGCTGCTATATTTAGTTAAATTAATCATTAAATTGACCGGTAATGTTTAGACCTCATCTTCGCAAGGTTTGTTTCGATAACGAAAATCATGTACTATCATGGCCAATATAATCTTTACATGACTTTATTATACACGATTTTTCTCTAAGCCTAGAATATAGGCCACCCAACTAACGTAGAGTGGGCGGTGTCTGATTCTGAGTGTGTGAGCGAGCGAGCAAGCAAGGGTTGGAATTTTCTTTTCTTTAATAGAAAACATTATCATATGTCCTGGATTCTGGAAAGTTATTCATGATTTATTGTAGTTTGTAGCAAATAATAAAAAAAAAAAAAAACGTAAACAAGTTGCATTTCAAACGCCAAAGCAGGAAACCTAACGCCATTTTTATTTTAGGTGGGCCACTAGTTGAAGTGTACTGAAAAGTTTAATTCAAATTGTCCAATAGAAAAGATCCTTACTGAACATGGAGAAACAAAAATGAACGTTAAAACCTATGGTTGCTAGGTAATTATTTCTTTCTTAATGAATTCCATAGAACACTAACGTTTCTATCAGTTCTTAAAAATAGGGCACGATGCACGATATTTATGCTTTATAACTTCTGATATTATGTTGTTATTTACGTTATTTTATGTGCGCGTGCCTATGATATTGTGTGTGCGTGTATGTGATAAACATCGAAACGAGTATGCTTTCTCCCGAGCACCGTACCTTACTTGGTAGAACGTTGGTTTCGTATTCGGGAGGTACTAGCCACTGTCTGTCCTGACTTAGGTTTTCCCAGTGTTTTCCTCAGCCACGCCAGGCAAGTGCCGGGATGGTACACTTCGAATCAAAAAAATTGCGACAGCAAACGCTGTGCAGCTAGGCAACCCAAATGGCACCTTCTTATCCCATAATTGTGTCTGGTAAACAGACCCTCTATTTCTCCTTCCTTCGTCTCGCCCATACTAAAATCATCAAACATCATGAAGATGTTTTTGTTTTTATTAGTATCGATAAAATGAAAGAATAAAAGCGAGACGAATCAATATACATAAGTTGATGGAGGGAGAAATTTAAACACATACAATGAAACATTGAAACCGACGGATCTCTGTTAGACAAAGGAAGAGAAATGAGAGAGAGAGAGAGAGAGAGAGAAGAAGTACAGATAAAAATATGGAATTCAAACGTAGTAAAAATATTAAATTTAGTTACCACAGTATAAAGTTCAGTACTCACAAATCAAATCTAACAACAAGAGTGAAGCGACTTTTGGCTTATATTTTTTTTTCAGGGTTGTTCGAATATATAAAGGGTGCTTCAAAAATTCACTTTCAAAATGGAGACCAAACTTGGTGGTCAGATTAAATACTCATGATTTCCAGTGCTCCAGAGTTTTGAGACACATCTAGGTTAATGTCAAATGTGTAATACACATTCTTTGTTTGTGTGGGGTAGTTTGCGAATTCGGTGGAGCTTATTAAACATACTGGATTGGAATACTTTGTAATCAGGGATTCTGCCAGGATTTTCAGATTGTGGGGTGTAAAGTCAAAATTGGGAGGGTAGACGTAGAGTTTTGCACAGTTCCTATCAACTTTTGTCCGCAAAATGTTAAAGTTGGGGGTAGTCTCGAGGATTTGGCGGACGGGCCGGGGTCTGGCGGAATCACTGATTGTAACAAACCCAGTAGGTGCCGTAGCCCGTACCTTCTATTTCAGATTACTAATGCAAATTGAACATAAAATAAAAATGAATGAATGGTAACTTTTCAGGTTAATTTCTGTCAGAAAGAGTCAAGATTACATATGCAAACTGTATCAAAATGAAAAGTTACAAATGTTCAAAACCAAAATTAGTATGTTCCTATAGGTATAGTGAACCTTACATGTTCCACATTGTAAACGAAAGAAAAAAGAAACACGTGTAATAGTATGTTGATAAATTAGAGGATTGAAACGAAATTTGTTCCAAACTAATATAAAAAATTTCTTCTCTTGAAATAACCAAAGAAGGGGGCCATTTTCTACTTATGTCTTAAAAGTTATCTGTTCTGGGCATGCGACTATATATTCCACCTATTGCGAATATAACGTTCTAATAATTACAACACTAATGAACTAGTGTTTATAACAATTCGCACAGATGGAATGAACACGGGAGAGCTAAAACGGGTCACCGGCTGTCAGGGGATGCTGGTCAAGTTTTGGACTGTGTCGCCGGGTGTAAAATTCGAACGCATTCGGACGCGGTGGTTCGATTTATATCTGATAACCCGGAGGATGAAGGAGGTATTTTAATTATTTTATTGCGTTTGAACAGTGTTTGTTTCAGGGGTGACCAGGATCGGTGATGTTAACCCGAGAACACGAAAAATACGACGTCGAAATTCCCAGTTAAATAGATTTTTCATACCGGGTCAATCGGGTTACCGGGTCACTCATGTTTGGGTCAGGCCCTATCACCGGGTCATCGAAAGTGGCTCGGAATTGGCTCTAGAACAGGCATCTAAAGAGAGGGTGTGTGTAAATCAAGAGAAGAAATGAACATGAATAGAGGGAAGAATAAGTAGAAGACGAGAAAGAAGCAGCGAAGACATGATAACAGTACATCAAGAAAAAGAGGAAGAAAGAAATACCAATGAAAAACATGAAAAGTATATTATCATTATGCTAAACAACACACACACTGTTTACTCGGATTCTGACCAGTGATGCTTGAATACTTCGGTGTATGTGAAAAAGAAACTGGCGGATAGAGTATCGAACCCAGAATTTCAAATTAGAAATCCAGCACGATAGCGATACTCCACAGCTGCATCTATCCAAAACGTGCTTAACAAATACTATCGTGTTTCTTTCTAAGAATAATAACATGCAAACTGGATACTTCTGATCAATGACGTGTATTTAGCTGTCCTGGTAACCCCCTGAGACTGGATTTGGACTTTTCCAACCAACGTTAGTAAATCGTTTTCCTCTATATAGTGACTCAGGTATTTGATTCCAGAGTCTGAAGGATTCTCCGTTTTGTATGAGAAGTTATGATTAGATTTTTCACGACCGCTTTGTAAAAAACTTGGCTTGAACAGGGTTTGAATCTATGTTGGTTTGCTTTAGTGCTTGAAATTAAAGCACTTTTCCTCTACTACATCTGGACAACTAAAGACAGAAGCCATGAAATACTAAGTTCATATTTGGAAATGGCCAACTTTTTTAATTCATTAATTATACTGTATATAATCTACGAAAAATGCAAGAAAGAAATTATTAATAATAAATTTAAACTTAAAAAAATACATTTTGAACGAAACAAGGAAAAAAAGTTATTGTCTCATTGGGATTCGAACTCGGGATCTCTGAAGTAGTTTCTCCATGCGTTAACCACAAGACCAAACTACCAATTGCCGAACAGACGATTGACGGTGTTACTTAAATTCTAGCTTGCGCCTGCGCGAGAGTAGGCTACGCCCTCTTTCCATGTTGGCTCTCTTTAGACGGGAAACAGATCAATTAGTTTTCAAAAAATCTGCAAAGTGGGTCCGAACAACTCTGTTCAATAAACCCCACGACCTTGGACTTTTCTTAACTGTCCAGCATTTGTTTATTAAAGTCCTATATCTGTAGTATGGTGACCCAGTATATGTAGGTACAGTATAATCTCAAATAACACATATTATTTTGGCATTATACAGAAAATTTAAAGTGCACGTCAATTGATGTTTTACTTTTGGACTTTCACTGCTAAGTTGTCACATCAACGAACAAAAATTTTACTATGTTTCTATTCTGGTCACGCCACGCACATATATTTTACACAGTGCCAATCTCGCGAATCATTCTGTGAAGTTAAAGCTCGTGTCCCATTTTCTCTACCGTTTCAAAAATAAAGGACAGTGCGTGCATACATATAATTGAATTTTGAATTTAGCTTTAAGGTCTTTTAGGCAACTTTGGCTCAGGCCGGATGCATGATGATGGGATTAATTGGTGGAACGGGACAACGCCGAGAAAACGCACACACACTCATGGGTATTGCCCTTCAATCATTTCTGAGTGACTTTAAATGTTTCATTCTAAACGATAGCTTAGCAATTTGTTATCCAAAATATAAATTTTATTCTCCCCAGGGTATTTCTACTAAATCCGCCCATGTGTACACGATGTTTGTCCACCATAAAGCGCACATGGCATGAGCAGGGTTCGATCCAACGCAGCGTATCTCAACCTTTTTCATATAGCCTCCTGAAAGCTTCAAGCATGCACACATGCACACACACACACACACACATATATATATATATATATTCTTGATTTAAACCTCTTGAGAGGAAAAAGACTTAAAGTTTAGTGAATGTAAACTCATTGGAAGAAAAGCTCGCTGATTACAAAATGAATATTTATTACTTTTAAAGATGGGAATGAAAAGACCTTAAACCAAGATTATGGATCATGGGTCTTTAGTATACTGACAATTTTATAGCTACAATTCCACTTACCACCAATTAACAACAGCAGCAGCCAACCAAGTTACATTTGATTACTTAAAAACGAATACAGCGAGCAATCGATAAACGATGTTTTAGATATCTAAGCTAAGCACTGTCTGTCAGTCATCGACGTCTCCGGCGGTTCATCAACTCCTTTACTTCAAAACACAGACGTCACAGAAACCTTCCTGGTGGCTCTTTCCATTCCCCCAAACCGCTGAAATGTTAGAAGTTCATTCGCACAAATGAGGAAGGTTTCTACCAAGAATACAAGCAGCCAGTCAGGAATTACAGCAATGTAGGAAACTAAAATGTAGCACATAGTTAGTTTCGAAATAATGAGGCGATGAACTAGCAAGGAACGAAGCTGAAGAGACTGGTTTGGCTGGGAAATACAAAATCGAAATAAAATACTGTACGGCTTGTAACAGACCAAATTCATATTATCAATAATAATAATAATAATAATAATATATAAAACACTTTTGTATATATATATATTTTCAAAATTTCAACCCCCTCCCTGGACCACCCATTAGGCCAATTTTGTTCGTTAACGAACTTAGCCGAGCTATTGAGCCTAGAAACAACATAATAAAATTTTGTTCAAATATCTTCAAAATTATGGCCGCTAGAGTGTAAATATATAAATATATTTATGACATGGTACCGATCTCAATAGGTAGATTTTTCTTCGAAATCTACCTAAAACGTTAAAAAAAAATCTTCCTCTTCTCTTAAAAACTATGTTTTTCTAACAAAGTTCAAATTTATTATTAATAATTGCTTTCTTCCATTTGTCGTAGATTATATAAAATTAGTGACCAAGGGTTAGGGTAGGTTAGGTAAGGTGAAGTGCGGTTATGTATCTTTATACTTTTGTTTCTTTCAAAATACATTTCGATCTGTTGGTACGAACCTGAACTTACCTAACCTCCGCTAATCCATGGTAACTAAAAATACAACTCCGGGAGAGGATGGGAACGCCCCGGTTAGCGGTGAGCATAAGCAAAATGATACATTGCGTATGCCTACCGCCAACTGGCGGCTGCGCCCCCCTAAGGCTCACGCCGCCCAGCTCCCTTCAGACGCCACATGGCCCTTGGCACACCTCGCGGGCCAGACCTTGTTTATTTATATATACCCTAGCTTTCAGTAGCCTCTATTTTCATGCCAAAGCAATTATTAATAATAAATGTGAACATACAAAAATATATTTTGAAAGAAAAAATTAGGATAAATGTTGCTCTCGCCGGGATTCGAACCTGTGTTTTTTACTTAGTAAGCCAACGTCTTACCTCTGTACCAAGCTTGGACCTGAAAAATACTGGTTTGGTCGTTGTATTTACAGTGGATGGCGTCGGAGTCAGTCACTTTGCGCTTGTTCAAGATTATCATATCAGGAGTGTTCCTAGTTGGTGGTACGCCTCGGGCATGAATGTTTGTGGGTGTAATTTTAAGTTAATTCTAAGAATATGAGTCCGTACAGGTTAAAACGTTGT
>JAGDQP010026981.1:11954-25396 GCA_022664845.1 Lepisma saccharinum
ACACTCTCAACCCTGTTCCGGCTTGATCCTCGTATACCTAAAGGTCTTAAAATAATTTTAAACAAATTCTTCCAGGATCCTTTTACCCACCCTATCCCGGGAAAGTGTTATGCTTAAACAACATAAATGAATTCACACATGCACACGAATCATACACTGTAGATGTGAATATACGAATATAATATACTAGCTGTCAAGAAAAGTAAGAAACCCCCGCTCATTCTTCATTGTCAGTTATCGGTGGTAGAGCGTTGGCGTAGTATTCGGGAGGTCGTGGGTTCGATCTCAGCAGCGGACCATCCTAACTGATGTTTTCCAGGGTTTTCCCTCAGTCATACCAGGCAAATGTCGGGATTGCATCTGGAACATAGGCCCTGGCCGACAACTTCCCGAATCCTTTTACATTCCCTATCCCGGCCCGAGCCTTAGATGCCTAAAGGCCATAAATAAAATTCTAGTTCATTGTAAATTCAAAGTGTGTAATGTTAATTACATGACGTATATATTAAATCCAATTTCAATATATCATGGTAAAAGAAACTTACAAATAGAAGCATAGTTGTTATTTTAAAAAATGTAATTTAAAATATGTATATTATTGGAATATAAAACATAGACAATTGTGTGTGCCAGGTTTGATTGAACTAATTAACCAAATTTGCTTTCTTTAAAAAAAAGAATGGATTTTTCAGGATTCGAACTCGAAACCGTAAGCACGAGACACTGGCTCTGTATCTATGAGACCAACGAGACTTGTTTATTCTGATTGTGATAACACAGTATTTATAGTAAAATATCGATCTTCTGCGGGCCTCCGATCTCATAACAAAAGAAATATATTTTCCATGTCAAAATATTGCTTTTATATACTTAAGATAGAAAAAATAAGCGAAACAAATCCATAGGTTTTAATTTAAAAAATAAAAATGTGCAAGAGTTTCATAAACGAATTAACATCTTGGCTTCATCGGACACGCTGAATTACATAGACAATAACAACTTGTAACGAGCCAGCTATCTGGTGCCTGATTGGATCCCGCCACCCAATCCCATACCTTCTACACAAAGTGAATTTTTAATTACAACCCTCACTAAATCCTATCCGAGAGACGCAGACTGTGCGTTCATAAACGTTAAAATTTCATTTATTTCCATGTCTTGCGCCATTTTCTTTCCCTCTTTCCCGTTTTCTTCTCTTTTTTGTTCTTTCACCACCGCCTTCCATGCTTCTCTCTCTCTCTCTCTGTCTCTCTGTCTCTCTGTTTGAACAAGACAAGAATGAGATTTCTGTCTAACTCTCTCATGGATTTCTAAATAATGGTGGACTAAACCTTTCTTCCTCCAAACGGAGTTATATACTGGCAATTCATGTTTTCGCGCATATTTGTACTGTCATGTTGGTTGTCTAACTATTATGCGTACAGTGAGTGAAACAATTCTCCAGGAGGAAGAAGCTACTATTTCTTATAATTTCAGCCTCCATTTACTTTTGCAAGTAACTGTATACGTACTGTACAGGGGAGGAGCGTATGAAACACGAAGGAACATGTTGTAGACGGAACATAACCAATAATAAAACTTATGGTTCCTAGCGGCCCTTTTTACATTCTAGAAGCATATTTTGAACGTCTCAAAATAGTCTATGTATGGTGACATTTTGCGTACTCTTCTCTTTTCGATCACCATCATGTGAACACCTTTTTCTTATTTTTTTAAATAATATATAGTCTTTCAAGAAGCGATATTAGCAGCCTAGGTAAAAAAGTAAAAGCGGAAGAGGGCATAGAACTCGAGTCGTCTCGATGATTTCTTGTTACTTTATTTAACTGCACTGTGAAAAACACGGTAAATTTATTACGATTCTGCTATAAACTGAAGAAATTCGATGCGGAAATGAGTGAGTCCGAGTATATCAGAACTTATTGTGATCAAAACTTGCACGAAAGCTGTTTTAAGATTAATCTTCAATAGCTACAGTAAGTGCCCAAGAAGTGTTTGAAATTGACCTTCAGGATAACATGATAAACTTCCCACACTTCATGTACAAATAACCTATATGTCCTCGCAAAACAACGAATTTCACCAAAGATGTGTGCAAAAAGTTTCACCTAACCATGCTTTCAGCTGAACGACTTTGAACAGATGTTGCTGGTAGTCTTACGGTAGAGTGTCATCACAGGAAGGTGGTTTGCCGCGAAGCAACTTGGGCGATTACATGTTTACAACTGGAAAATGAAAAATAAGCTCAAGAACATTACCGATGTCTGATTTCTAATACATGTTTTCAGTGTTCATTCAACACGTGATCTCCGATTTCTGTAGCCTAACAACAAACATTTATTTACTTACGATCACTAGGCCTATATCGAATTTGCTTTCTGTGGGTATCATCAGTTCTGTGGCCTCAAATGTGACATGAGCTTAGTCCAAAGAACGTCGCTAGCTCATTGCAATAAGTGCATTATTACGTGCACACTTTTGTTCGTTTCTCTACTTGATGAACAGGCGCACTAATTACCGTTTCATGATAATTCGACCAAAATGCTTAAACCCCATTTTTAATGTAGAAGTTAGAAATATTATGAATCTCGATAGTCCTGTGGAACTAGTGGGCTGGGCCTCGTTCACGAGTTTGCGGGTTCAAATCTTACCCTAGAAATGAATAGGTGGTATTAACTTACCAGATATGTACTCGAACCTGAACCCTTACTTCTGGGTGAGATCCGGTTCATTTTAAAGGGTTTCAAACGTCATATGCAACGTGTAAATTTTAGCTACTGAAGCCTTACAGATTCTCCGCTAGCGGTACCTAAAACCACGGGCAAACTATAAGACCTCAGCAGCCAAAATTTACACGTTACACATGATTTTCCTAGCCCTTAAAAGGGTCTCACCCAGAAGTATGTAGTCGCCCATATAATTATTTTTATTTTATCACCCAGAAGTAAGGATATAAGGTTCGGATACCTTCCTGGTTTGTTAGTATTAAGTAATCATTGGAATCATAGAACTATAGACATAGGCCTAATACAATTTCATGGTGCATTTCCACGTTCGAGTCTCGGGTTCGATCTCAGTCGGGTGAATAAGTTGTTTTTCTATTTTTAAGGTTTCAGGTGTGAATTGAAACTCGTTTTTAAATAGTTTTATTTTATTAGTTTCCTTTGTAGTATTTGAGTTAAAACATCACAGCAGGATACTCTTACATTTGCGCTGAGAACCTGGTGTTTATCAAATAATTGGGGAAGTAAAGAATTGGGTTTTATGGAAAGCAATAACACAATTTTCTAATAAAGACTGTTACAGAACGTAATTTTTCGAAGTTCGGAGGATTTGCTATTATTATAATGTGTAAATATGTGGGCATGATTGCGTATATTCCTAGTGCATATAATATTTAGTACTGTCTGATTAGTGCACAAAGTCTTCATAATTTCTTAATTTATAATATTCTATTATATATTTCCCTTAAATACAGCGTCTTGAAATTATATCTTAATATAATATTTCAATAGCTTGTTGCCTCTGAATTTAAAATGTTACCCTTACTTTGAATTTATCATTTAGTCTACCCTCAAAATAAATATTTCTCAAATAAATAAAATATATTGCAAGAAATGTTGAAAATGCATATTGAATATTTAAGAGTTACTCTTGAATTCCATTTCACTTTTAATTCAGACGTTGTCGGAGCAAAATATTGCAATAACGTAAAAAGCATCAAATTATTTAAAATGTAAGGACGAACAAATGTTCTTGGTCAGTCCATCACTATTTATCCCCACTTTGCAAATTTGTATAATCAAGATTGAAATTTCTACCCTAGTTTTTTCTGACATAAGCTAAGTGGATAATGTGTGAAAAAATATATTTTTATCTGGTCTCCTACCAGAGATTTTTATTTTTATAGATTTTTATTTGGTATCCGATGATCACACCAAAGCGCGCACGACCATTATTCATACCAATTTGCAAATTTGTAGCTCCCGTCAAACTCAAATATCAACGTTGAAATTTCTACCGTAGTTTTTCCTGACATAAATGTATCTAACGTGTGAAAAAAACACTTTTTATAGACTATATTTTTTCCACCAGAGGTATTGGGTCACCAATATGCATAAAATAATAATTTTTGGATTTTCAAAAATTCATAAAAAAATTATCAATTACCATTCATATGAGTATTCTGTATACTTTTATTATACATTGATATGTAATAATTAGGGCTAGGGATTTTAGGTGCTGCACCTTAATTTTTTTGTGTGTGAAAATGAAATAAAATATAATATTCCGCAAAATAAGCACGTATTGAACTCAATCGATGCTGTTTCGGTAGCACCTTTTTGCACCTTTTCCCCCTTTTTGCACCTTTATCACGTTATTTTTTAAAAGTATTAATAAAGTTCAAAATTAGCAACGCGTGCTCACTTGCACACACTCCTGTCAACCTAATGCACTGCACAAATTTGTTTCTAGCATTAAGAAAATACTGAAAAAGGCTCCTTCTAGAATACAGAAGTATGTAGAAATTACGGGACTTCCACTTCCACCCTCCCCTATTCTCACTAGATGGGGTACGTGGTTAAAAGCTGCAGTTTTCATTTGCAACCATTTTGACATAATATGCAAATTTTTAGATGCTTTGCCCAATGGTGATTCCTCAGCTGTAGAAAAAGCCAAGAAACTTGCACTTCAACAGGAGTTGCAAGATGAACTCTATACAGTACATGGCTTCTCTTTCCTTACTACTGCAATCACAAAACTGAAGGAGCAGTGTCCGGAAAAGGGAGCCCAGTGAGCTGTTTTGATGGATGTGCAACGAGAGCTGCAGGGGCCGGAAAACAGAAGTTGGATCAAAGTTTAGCGAAAACCCCTGATGTTCAAGAGGTCGCAACCAACAAGAATTTGGATTACCGGATGAAAACAAGATACGCACCACTTGTGTCTGTTGACGTTGAACGTTCTTTTTCAATTTACAAGTATCTGCTTAGTGACCACAGATGTAATCTTACAGAGAAGAACATAGAAATTTTGAATGTCATCTACTTTAACAGTGTTCTTGATGCGTAACTGTAACAAGTAAGAAAAATCATGTTTTCCTTTTAAGTTGCTTTCCAATGTGTAACATAATTTCCATGTTTTATATTTAAGACCAGAGAATGTTCTATGTGTTTATCTAGACAAGTTGAGTAATATAGGTGTTCATTGCTAACAATAAAGGTTTATATCTGAAAATTAGCACCTATTTAAGCACCTTTTTTGTACAAAAATTGGCACCTTTTTTGGCAAAATTTTGCACCTAAAATTCCGAACTCTAGTAATAATGTACAAAAGAAACAACTTTGACATTCAACCCCTCTGTGCGAAACAACACCCGGGAAACCGGAATTGTTTCTATTTCGACAATCACATTTGGATACCATTGTGACCAATTCGATTACGTTTTAAGCATTTCATGCAAAGAACAAAAATTATCAAGCGGACTTTAAAGGAATGAATGTTTTTGTTTCAATGTCCTATGATAAACCAGTCCGTAGATATTCCAATTTCCGTAAACGTCTGGAAACGAATTTTGGCATGCATCGCAATACAAAAACTGACGTTTTTACTTAATCGGTGTGGATAAAAATAAAACAATACCCGTTTTGAACTGTTTATATAGAAGGTATAGAAGGTATACTGACTCTTCTTTATTTGCTGTCAGAGACAATAATATATCATGCTAGATTTGTTGCAATAGTTGTGATTTCACTATTTAAATACGTAAAGTAACTTGGCTTGTATTCAGTTTATAACTATAATATGACTTTCTCGATCCAGTGCATTGCTCTGCAAGATTTTTTCAATAAAAATTATATATTACTTTCTATAGGTGTTCTAGAAAATGTGTATTACTCCGTGATCGAGAAGTGTCCTTACCAAATCCTTAGTTTCCTTAATCAAATAGCCTCTTAAATGCTTTTCCTTAAATAGGAGGATGCAAATCCTGAAGATACGATAAAATAAATTATATGGGTGATAACAGCAGTATGGCTTACGCCCGTCTCGACAAATGTTGAACTCCTGTCTTGTCACAATACATTGCATTTTGGCAGAAATTCTCAAATCCCTAGTATATTAAAATCTTTAAGAAAGGTAGTAAATGCATTATAGTACATGTCGATATTAATTTTCCCGTTATGGCTTTACCTAAAGGAAAATTATTATTATTGTTGTTGTTAAAGTTGTAAATTCTTAACTCGATTCTTCGCTGAGTAGGCAGTAAACAAGCTCCTCAAAATTCATTCATACATTTCGTTTAACATAATTCATTTCAAGCTATGGAGAACAATTATGAAATTATAGGCCTACTTCCTTCCTAAATTCAATTATACCTTTAATGACTATGCTGTATAGTGAAATCCTAAAACATTGGGACGCCGGAGTTAAGATGGTCAATATATATATATATTTTTTTTATAAAAATTTTAGTGTTGTTATAATTAATATGCATTTGTCACGGCTTATCAAAGAAGTCGCATTTTTGTTTCGCACCTCGGGAAAACATAATAGTGAACTTTTAAGTTTTGGAGTTTCAGAGTACTCGAGCAACAAACCGTTTCTTTTTTCTTTTTTTTTTTTTACCTTAAACGTACTATTCGTGATACAATAAAGGGAAAAGTAACAGCCTGGATTTGTTATATGGTACCATACCAGCAGTTACCTGATATGACTGAGGAAAATTCATGAACAATCTCATTCAGGGTGCCTGGTCTGAGGTTTGAACCAAAATACTTCTGATTACGAGCTTCTGCTGAACTGAGCCGTTACGCTCGGTAAGAGGGAGTATTGATGATCACGAAGAAGCGGATTCTTATCAAAACTATAATTCCGTCAGATAGCTTTTGAGTGTATATAAAGCCATTAGTATTATACATTCAATGAAACAAACAGAAAATAAAGTGACATTCAAATTAATCGTTACAAAACATAATGTCACATACTTGTGTCTTCGTTTCTCATGTCCCCAGAAATGCACAGAGAGCTAGTATGCTTGAATGGCCGAAATTGGAAGATTGGAATCTAAAAACTGTTCAAACACGTTCCACGATAGATCACGTACGACGTGTGTCGAACTTCCCCTCATCACTGAGAACAGCGGTATTCGAAACGACAGCTTTCATTTTTCTCCGTCCCATCACATCACCAACATACTTTCTGACGCATTCGTGTGGGATGCTTCAAATATAAATAAAAATGATGTTTCTTAAAGTAAAGTAGATTAGTTGACGATGGAATTTTAATTTATTTATGGCATTTAAGCAACTTGGCTCAGGCCAAAGTTGACGATGGAAATAAACGTTTGTTTAGTTATCCATACTCTTTAAGCTACACTAAATCTTAATATCCAACCTTCTAACACCGTACAGGGAAGAGGAAAAGGTGATGTTAGAAGCTCTGTCCTTAAGCCAAATGAGTATCCCGACTTCCATGTCAACTCTACGAGTCGGACAGGCATTACTCTCGGAATAAAGAGTAACTACCCTGTATTAATTTATTTATTCTCTTTAATAATGAAGAAAGTATCATTAACTACTGGAAACTCTCTCTATTCTGGTTATTCTGTTGTTTCTTTCAGCCCCTGCATTCAAATGTGGAGATATGATTACTTACACAGTGAAGAAAGAATAAGATATATTTTATCGTGTTTCCTCGTCTTATAATGTCAACAAGGTATTGGCAAGGTGCCAATATCAATTTATGTACTGTACGGTACTAATATCTGTCATCTGATGCCACTGACTTGTTTGAAGTTTTTGTCTTCGGGAAATTAAGAACTAGTTATAAAGATGGATGCCGTACGTAAAATGCGATTAAAGCCTATATTTGCATCCTGGTTGTAATGCATGTGACAGAGCCATGTTTCAGACCATACCACGACTTGTCATGTGTTCTCTACGTTTCTGTTCAGTTTATGTTGCACTTGACATTTTGTGGTACTTAATCTATTTGTTACCTTTGATGTCTCTTGCTGTTTTGTATTCTTCACCAGTTCTGTTCTCTGATTACAATATTTAAAAAGTAGGAATTGTGTATAAGATGGCAATGAAAAGCTGGTAATTCAAGTAAGTGAAAAACAGTCAAACTTCCAGTGATTAATTCATTGTCAACAACCCATTATTAAAAATGTCAAGCTCATTCTGGGCGTACCATTATTATAGCATAAAAATTCGGATGACTGGAAAAGCAAGAGATAGGCTATCCATTTTCAAGCATTTTCATACCCATTTTCAAATCTTTTCAATTCATCAATGCAAATAATGGTTTCTACTCATGGTTAGATGGGTGAACAAGATAAGCTCTTTAACTCTTTTAAGAAGTATGTGGTTGTTTTGTCTTGAAACAACGTGGTATCAGGAACTCTTCACAAGTTGAGAGAAAAATATGAATAATGGACACATCAAGACTTTTGGAAGTGATAATTGAATATATTGAAGAGCGATAACTAAGTTCCGAACGGTGGAAAATATTGGATCATATAGTCTGGATTATGAACAATGATATTTGATAGTTTTTGTCAGACCAGGATAGAGTGGGGAAGAGGATGTCGGAGGGTAGTTGGCCCAAGTTTTGTATGTACCATCCCGACATTTGTCTGGCATGACTGAAAAAAGTCTCTGGAAAAACATCAGCCAGGTTGGGCAGCCGCTGAGATCGTTCCCAGAACCTACCGATTCCTAAGCCAACCTTCTACCAACTGAGCGAAGCCGCTCGAGGAGAGTGATAGTCTAATATAGTAATCATGCAAACGTGTAGACCCTATTAAGTACTACCTCCACTTTGACAATGTTGCGCTGCAAAAACCTACTTTCAATACGAAATAAACGAAATATTGTTTGCTTTGTAAACTTGAGGAACTGGGATCAAATCCAGAGACCAATCAACCTAAGACTTTTCCTGGTTTCCCTCAGATAGTGATGTGCATGCCGATAGTACCTTGTGTTATGATCAGTACTACTACCTCAAGTTCTCATTCAGCAACGGCTGCTATAAAATAAATAATGTCACTGTTTGTAACCTTGAAATACTTATCTAAATTTTATAATTAAACTTGCTATAAAATTTGTTACGCGCTCGAAAAGGGATCACGAATAACTTAAAAATTAATACGTTTTAGTTCACGGAATCTTAGTTCAAATTGTTCGTGTGGCTTGAAGATTTTCTGAGTTGTCCTATTATCGTAAAAAGTGGGATGACGTCGGCTACAATTAGATGACAAATGTAGATCTACAAAGGCTAGGGGAAGATAACTCCCGAACAAAAATATAATGGTGAAGGGAAGCAGCTTTACCATGACCACTTTGAGGCTGAAGATGAATGACATCGGCAAGGCTCAGAGATGGACAAAGGATGACATCTTTCATGTTTATCTTTGCTGCGAGGTCGTAGAGCTGACAACTCTGCACCGCTAAACAGTGTCAAGAAATAGTAACAGATGGTTCATGGATTCCTCTGGGGTAAAATATTCCGGAGGTAGACTAGCCCCAAATTCGGATCTCCCTGATGGGACTGCTTCAGGGGGCTCCAAGAACAGGATTAAGAACGACATTAGAATAGGAACGTGAAACGTACAAAGTTTATACCAAACGGGTGCTCTTCAGACGGTAGTACACGAGACTGAGAAGTGCGGACTGGACATAACTAGCGATACATGAAATCTGGTGGGAGGGTCAGGATAGCATTCGATAGGACAAATACACTTTCTACTACGGGGGAACTCGGTCATACGAGTTGGAAACACAATTCCTCATTAAGAACAGTATCGTTTCATCAGTCCAGAATGTAGAGATCGTAAACGAAAGACTATCCTACATTACGATACGCACTCGATGGTGCAATACTGTTTTAATAAATATCCATGCTCTGACCGACCAAGCTGATTATAACAACAAAGATTCATTTTACGATGAGTTAGATAGGTTGTTTAACCGATTACCGAAGTATTACGCGAAAATTCTGTTGGGAGGGAGGTCAACGCAAAGGTAGGCAGGGAAGAAAGTTTTAGACCCACTATAGGCAAATCAAGTCTAAGAAAGCATATTACTCTTATCAAAAGGGAAGAACAATGCAACATTCTGGTACAATTTGGAATTCCGAAGAAAAAAAAAACACTTGTTCCGCTAGGAAGGATGTGTCTCAGCGACCCCATAAGCAGAATACTTGTAGATATATGTCAGATAATAATATGGCATATAGTTTAGAGACTCGCAACGGGTTGAAATAGGGTGATGCCTTGTCACTACTGTTCAACTTTGCATTTTAATATGCGATTCTAAAAATAAAAGAGGACAAAAAGGAACTAACTGTTTGTATACGCGGATGATCCAGATTTAATAGGGGACGTTATAAATGTACTACAAAGCAACACCGATGTCTTAGTAGAAGCGTGCGATGAGATAGGTCTGCAAGTGAACGTAGAGAAACAAAATACATGATAACAAGCCGAAACACAGAAGGTAAATTAAGAATATATACAACAGTTTTTCATGAGATCATAGAGAAAGTAAATAAATGTAAATACTTGAGAGCATACGTAACTAGAAAGAACGAGGTCACGGAAGAAACTTAAGGCTTCTCGCTACTCCCTCTCCTACTTTTTAACATTTTTCAAAATATTTCAAAATCTAATAGCATTATCAAGATTTTAAGAAGATACATCTCTAGTACCTACAAATTACAGTGAAATACAATGGACAGCGATCTCGAGATCTTGTCCATTGAAGAGTGATAAGTTGTCTATTAAATAATGACGTCATAATCATTGACAACGAATTACTTATCAATGGACAAGATCTCAAGGTCGCTGTGCATTGTATTTCATAGTAATTTGTAAGTACTAGAGATGTATCTTCTTAAAATCTTGATAATGCTATTAGTTTTGAAATATTTTGAAAAATGTTAAAAAAGTAGGGGAGGGAGTAGCGAGGAGCCTGAAGAAAAAAATTCGCTTAGCATCGGGAAATTCATGTTTCTACTCAGTCTAGAAACTCCTAACCTCGCGATTAATATCAAGAAAGTTGAAAGTTATTTTGCTGGTAATATTTTACGGTTGCGAAAGTTGGAGTATGACCCTGGTAGCTAAACATAAATCACGTGTGTTTGAAAATAAGGTTTTGAGGAAGGTACACGGGCTTAAACGGGGCGAGATGACCGGACAATGGAGGAAACTACATAATGAAGAGCTCCACACACTGTATGATTCACCTGACACTGTAAGAATAGTGAAATCACCAATTCTAAGATGGGTAGGCCATGTAGTTCGGATGGGGGGAAAACGAAGATTATTTTCCATCGTGTTTGGAAACCCGGAGGGAAAAAGAATGTTGAAAAGGTCGAGACGTATTTGGGATAACAATATTAGAAGAGATCTTCAAGACGTAAATATTTATGATGAAAACTGGCTTGATGTTGCCCAGGATGGAACCCAATGGCGAACAATTGTTACTGCGGTGTGAACTTGCGAGTTAATCAGTACCCAGCTTTCACCGTGGCTGTTCGCCATTTAGCTTCCATCTGTTACGCTATGCTTCTTCAGCTTTTAGTATGCTTGCTCGCTTGCTTTCTGTCTCCATCATTTCCTTAGGTTTTCTAGCAGCCAAAGGTGGGAGACTGTTTATTTAGCCCATGGCTTAATTTTATAAACTGGGTCCGTTTTGTTCAAATAGGATGTCTTCTCTTGTATTCATTTTCTTTTGTTACTTCATTACCATTTTATACGTACAAAAACACAAAGACGTACACAAAACATTTAATGTTACATTGATTTGTTTGTTTGTTTATGATTTCTTCTTGTCCACTGCTATTTATCTGCTGAATCTCTCAGGATGACATTAAATACACCACACATATTACATTGTTTATACAGTTACATTCTGTGCAGTATTGCTATTTCCATTCCATTCATTAATCTATTTTCCTTTTATGAATTATTACACATACTTTAACAATAAGGTAATTCACATCATATAACGTAACTTGCATTCTCTCTCTTCTTCTTTGCTCCCTGATTCGGCGTCCCTATTCCCTGTTCTAGCCTAATGGGAGTCTGTGGGCTCGTCAGCTCACTGTCACAGATATATAAAAATAAATAGATAAGGTGTGGATTTTGTAAGCTTCTATTTACTGTTGGAGGGTGTTTTGTGATGCTGAGGAAAGTTTGGGAAATCCCCGTCAAAATAGTCAGAGCAGGACTCAAACCTGTGTGTCTCCCCATGTAATTATCGCAGTCTAGGATAAAAAAGACTGATCTCTTTAATAGCTCGACCCACTTTTAAGTTTGTTTAAATTACTTTGTGCGCAAGGATTTAAAAAAACATATACATGAAAAGCATAAAGGATAATGCTAATCTCTGATGTTGCTAGTGGTTAAACTTGTGAAATAAAAGAGCATGAAGAATTTAGAGTAGCTTTGTCTTCGCTGTGTTTTCAGTAGCATCTCATAGCAGGGTAAGCTTATTCTCTTCTTCCGTTTCCGAATCATGTCTTTTTGCTTTAGTGCAGGCATTATGACGCAACTCAATGCATGCGGGACAAAACCGCCTCAGATAATCCGTATTCGCGAGTTCTGTCAACCGCTTATCTGTAGCAAAAGCAATGCGGGTTGTGTTTGGTGATGTCCAACTGTGTAAATAGAAATTTGTAACGGAAATAGTGATATCCCTCATATGTACGTTTCAAGCACATTACAGAATCTCAGAGATTAACCAACTCTTTAATGCGCTTTGTAAATCGTTAATTAAATTCAGAATTAACTGTTTTCTGTGGATCGTTAATATAAGAAAGAAACAAACCAAATATAAATACAAAGAAGTGAAGACTATCTTTCTTTTTATAAATAACGTAATAGCTTTTCATATAGTTTCGTTGCTTAGTTTCCATTATACCTAATATTCATTAACTACTTCAATGCTTATGCTTGTTCTGCTTGCAAGAATTCCGAGTAAATCAAATAACGTAAAGAGACGAACATTGTTTTAAATTATGGTAGAGATTTGCAAGATTCCTTGCCATTTATACTCATCGCCAGACTTTCCAGAGCTTTCTGTTAACCTCAGCAATTAGATATACTTGCATCTTTCTACTTCATTCCTACCTCTAAAAGTAGCGGTTGTCGAGTGATGATTGTGTTACAGAATACAGTAAGGACCAGATATATAAATTAAGTAAATACCTTAAATCTAAAAACGCAAGATTTTTTACGGTACCTTCAACAGAGGCTCTGGTCGCTACTTGTCCCATTTCTTCTTTCTATGGCTATAACCAAGTAGAGTTATTCGAGGCAAAACCTGCTGGTTTCATCTTAATGGCACGTAGCACCAAGAGCAACGAGTGCAGCAACATAATACTTACATACCTTGAACATTTGTTTATTCAAAAATGAAGATGAATTACAAATACTTCAA
>JAGDQP010026982.1:0-25396 GCA_022664845.1 Lepisma saccharinum
ATGTAGCATGTGCATGAATAGGAGATCACTGTAGAAGTTGGAGAGTGCTCGCTTCTCACTGCGGGACTTTACGGGGGCAGTGAAACTTTCAAGCTTTTCAAGCTGTACAGACTCAGTGTATGTCAGATGAGGATCTTTGCTAGAAGGTCGAAACGTTACGTGTAATTTATTTTTTACGAATAATATAGTCTTGTTCAGCAGTTCAGTGTTTTTTTTTTATTTCGAAATATATGTGACACAATTCTGGCATATTTTGTACAAGGGTTCTTTGTACAAAATATGACAGATTTGTGTCACATAAAAAGATTACCTCATTTTTCTTTTAAATCGTCAATGTCAATTGTATCTTTTTGTTTCTGTTCTCCTCATATATTTTCTGGTTCCTATACTATTGTTATATAAATGTCCGACTATCCGACTGTCATTGGGATACAAGCCCGCTAAACAGACAGAATGATTAACGAAAATCAAGAGTCGAGATAAAGTTGGAGGTTAGAAATTTGATTTGCTAAAAACGATACTTTGAAGCTATTGTTTTTTTGTTATCTGTAGTCATTTATTCATATATGTTTACCCAAAAGAGGCGAAGTGATGTTGGTCACTTTCCAGGCTCTACGTGAACTTGTGTTGCTTTTCTCCAACACGAGAAGATAATAAAAAAAAGAAGTAAGAAAATATGGAAGGAAAAATGTAGAGAATAGTTTGAAACAAAGGAATGTAATGGTAAAAGTAAGTAGCTAACATAAGAGTTTTATTTTTTGTCCTCATGTAGTTCATTCCATCTAGTAGATTCCAGCCAGTAGCTGAGACTCCGTTGTGTAACGGAGGCTGCAGATGCCATATAAATTACACAGACTTTGGATTTATGGCCCCCTAAATGAAGTCATATTGTCCGGACTCGTCCTCAATGTTTTCTCTTCTAAGCCCCTAAATTTCATCAGCCTTTTGTTTCGAATGAAACAGTTCAAGGAGGGAAATCTTCCCCTCTCTCTCTCTCTCTCTTTCCCATTTCTCTTTTTCTTTCTTTCGTTGTGCGTGTGTGTGCTAGAAGCGAGAAAGAGGCTAAGTGAGGATAGGGAATAAAGGAAATCGCGAAAAGAAAAGAAAACGGGGATAAAGCAGGACACTCGAAAAACATTGTTTTTATATGTAAAAATACATGTGGACTCTAGGAAATTCGTAAAATTGAGAAGTGTAAAAAATATGGTATGTAACAATAAAGTTCTTGGTTTCTTGAAAATAATTAAGACAAAAAATGAAAATTTGAAGTTTATTTAAGGCCTTTAGGCAATTTTGGCTAAGGCCGAATGGATGATGATGAAAGAATTGGTGGAATGAAGAAAGTGGGACGAAATATGAGAACTCCGAGAAAATCCACACACACAGCATTTGTCCACAGAGCTGAAAAGGTTCACCGGGTCATCGGGTCTATAACATGAGCAGATTTATTAGGGGGCATTGCCCCAATCACTTCAGGATTTAGGAGAGAGACCCTGGGGGGGGGGGGCAATTACTTTAAGGGTGGAAGCTATTCTGGGGGTTTTCATAGTCATTCTGAAATGACTGGTGGCAATGCACCTCATGCCTCCCCAATAACACCCCATGGGTCTATGATTGGAACCCAGTGACCGGAGGGCAAAGCAGAGATTTAATTCTTTCCCTATTATACACTGTTGGGTTTGAAGTGTTTTTTAAGGGGTGAAGGCGACCAGGGGTGTTCCCCTTAGAGCACAAAAGTACTACTAGGAAAGTTCATAACAATTGCAATAACATATGAAAATAGTCTCATATCCCCGGAAAGGACAAAAGTATCCCCCCCCCCCCAGGTGTGAAAATTAACCCTCCCCTCCTCGGAAAAGCTGTTCTGAAAAAATATTATGTTTAAAATGTTAAATAAGATAAATGCATTTAAAATACTTTAAAACTGAGAAATGAAGTTCTCGTACACAAACTCACTTCTCCAAGAATCTTAAAAATTGCAAAACTAATTGACTCTAACCACAGGAAACAGACGAGGTCTCTGGATTAATGGAGTCAAGATTCGGCTAGCCGAGCCCTGTTCTTTGAGTCAAGCCAGTCTTCCGAGTCATTCGGGTCAAGACTGAGTAAATCGAGTCATTTGGACCAAGTTTAGGAACGGATCACTTATGTCCAGGTCAGGCCTGTTTCAGCTCCGTTTTCCATCACAAATTCCCGATATGGCATGAGCCGGGATAGAACTGAGGACTGGAAATAAAGAAAAAGGAAGCTAGCAGTACTAATAGGAATAATCCTAAATGTTTACATTTCTTAATTGACGAACAAGTTAAAAATGTATCCTCGCAGCGTCATGAATGAGAATTATAGATAGATATGTAATAAAAGGTTGACCCCAATATATCCTTCATTACCATAATCAGAAGGTATGGTCAATTTAAAACAGGACTCGAAAGGGAATTCCAGTAGATCTTCCAATGTTCATTCTCGGGTTAATGTGCTTGCCAGGGGTCGTCATCCCTTATGTTCGTGTTGTGATTAGGCTACAAAGCCTACAAATAGGCTTGCATATAAAACTCATTAACGCAAATTATTTAAAATAAATAAAGAGGGTTATATTTTCAATTCTTAAGGGAATTGGGACTGGTATATTGCAATTATATTGGATCACACAACTCGTCCATCGACAACTTTGCCCCAATTATTATTATTTTTTTTCCTGGTGGAACTTAATCTCTCTATGACAATTAGCAACGTCCGAGAATGCGCCTGTACGACCGACGTGTTATCCTCTACGAGAATTGCTCTTACATGCACGACAACTTAACCCCAAGAGAAGGGTCGCGATAGAAAAAAAAATCATCGTTTTCATGACACCCCACACTCACATTTCTCGGCCATCGTAGTGCAGTTGGTAGACGTTGACTTAGGGTCAGTTCTACAATCGACCGCTAAGCTTCTAGTCGGCGCTAAGTTATGGCCAACTCTCATTGGCCAAAATCAGACTTGGCCTCAACTTAGCGCCGACTAGAAATGTAGCGGACGATTGTGGAACTGGCTCTTAGGATTGAAAAAGGCTTGGGTTCGCACTCGGCTGCCAGGTTTCCCAGGTCCTCGTTACACCAGGTTAGTGCTGGTATGGTACTTTCAATGACTAGCTCTAAGTCGATTTCCTTGCCAGTTCGTTGATGCTATTTGTAAATAGGAACTAGTCCTGTAAGTTAAGTCTAACCAATTAATCAAAAGTTCCTCATACTTTGTTCAATGGTCCTGTGGCTCATTTATATATTTATTTCCTTGTCGTTGTCTTTATTTACTTTTATAATGTACTTAATTAACATTTCTGACCTATATTGACTTTTACGTTCTATCAAAACTAAAAAAAAAAAAAAAAAAAAAAAAAAAAAATGGTGACATTCAGACAGGCACGAAAACCCAAAATGGGTTCGGAGTGGAAGGCAAAGTTTATCCAGATGTTAGGTGATAAGTGATGACGCCTAAATTATACTAAATTTACATGAAATGTTCAATTTCGCGAAATGCTAATGCCACGGATTTTTTATAAATACATTCCTGCACTCAGCTAGCTCACAACATCGCATTTGATTTAAAATGAACAAAGACGAAGTTATGGTTGTTTCTTTATATTATTATGTCGACTCCAGAAGCAAAAGGATATAAATGACAGTAACGAATAAAAGAAAGTTTGAGGTAAATCTTTTATATATAACCCGAAATATATATGGCAGAAAATTGTCATATTTTGTACATGAACACATTAAGGTCCAAGGTTTCTTTGTACAAAATATGGCAATTTTCTGCCATATATATATCGGGTTATGTATAAAAGATTTGCTCGAAATATTTTTATTCGTCAACGTCACTTATTATTCTTTGCTTCTGGGCTCCTCGTATGTGCTTGAGAAGATAAATAGTATATTAAAAATACAAGTTAGTGATGATGGAACGACTGTTTATTCAGATTTAATCTAAAAATTATGATATAAAAAGGCATAAGTACTACTATTGCTTTTTAAAAGCGTCTAAATTATAATTCTCGTATCTGTGTGATTCGAACTTATTTTGTTAAAAAAAAAACTGATCATCTGCTGCTTATTTCTAAGCAACTGTTAATCCATGAATTATAATTCAATTTTAAAAATGAATTAAAAGCATTAAAGTTCAATATTATCTTCGACGAAATAATGCTACCAATTCATAAATGCTGTTTGTTGCAAACTGTCGACTTCTCTTAAATCTGGTTTCCTATTCTCATTAAAAAAAAAAAAAGGAGTTGCCTCTTTGTTTAACACCGACAGATGGCGCTAACGTCGACACAGATATTTTCACCTTTTCTGATACCATCCCATTGAATAACTTCTAAGATTAAAAAAAAAAAAGCTTTGTAAAATTGCCAACGTATAATAAATACTTCGTAATCACTATTACAAACTGATTCATTAGTGTAAACTAGGACCTATCACATGATTCGTACAATATTTATAAAAGGATTTACTGATGTTGGCTGTTGTTGATGCTGTAAGAAAAAAAAATGATTATAATTACGCAAGGTTTTATTTATTTTATTCATTCGTAATGTTTTGTTATTTCAATCAAATTAAAGGCACATTACGTAGTTTTTTGTATACGCTAACACGACCTTTTAAACGTGAGGTCGTATCAATGTCGTCTCAACTAGAAAGAAAAAAACAACATATAAACATGAGTCATAAAACAATTTAGTAACAATGTTATAGCACAGACACACACCAAGAAGATTTAGAACCATGTTTCCTTGTGACGTTTTCATAAAGGTTTTAACTCAACAACCTATTAGTGTTTTTCATTTTCTGTTCATATATTTATTACTGGTGTACTAAAGGGGTAAAATGATTTTTAATTAGCAATTAGTTTTGTGCATTCGTCACGACTGTGTTGTTTAGTTTTACTTATTTAACAATGAACACGAGAACAACAACAGTATGAAGAAAAGATAGGAAAACTTTGTTTGAACAAAGTTGTATTTGTGTAAAGTTTTTCTTTTCTTTTTATCCAAAGTTTTCATGATATGCACGAGTAATAATAATAGCCATAGTTGGTTGTTTTAACTGAATCATTTTTTACTTACTTCTCACAAAGGATTACCTTCTTTTCTACGAAACACTACGTTTTTCAGTGTAGTTACTAAACGTAGTAGGCGCTCTGTCAAGGCGTCACTCCCCCCCCTCCTCCAAATTTTGAATATTCCCCTAACTTTAAAAGTTTTGCGGATCAAACTCGATAGAAATTCTGCAAACTTATCTTTAAACCACGCTAACCTCCCCAAATTTGGCTTTACACCCACTCAAACTTGAAATTCTGGTAGAATCCCTGAAATACAGTAACTAAAACAAGTAGTAGTTTCATGTTTAATTACATTCATATAACTTTTATCAATGTTCTAAATTAAAGCATAAGGAAAAAAAATCTTGATCGCTTCAGAGCTGAAACCGAATAATTTTGATGATCCGGTGACTCGGCCTAACTCGTCGACCTGATTCAAAACCTGGTCAGAATGACCCGGGTCTTCACCCGATTGACTTTCGTGCTCTGGGGATAGTACCACTGGCCTCGGTCACCTCTTAAGAAAAAAAAAAGAGTATCAAACACAACAGTGAGTAATAAGGAACTCTACTTTGCCCCCTGAGTAGCAGGGTCAAAATCGGGTCACCGGCTCAGGCCAGGTCGAAAGTATGGATGCAGCACACTTCCGTACAGCACATATACGTACAGGCTAAAATCCGCAAAACTTTGTTTCATTTCCGTACAGCTTACAATAATGTAAGATGACAGGTACCTGTTTCCAGATAACATCGGCACATTTCCGTACATATCTGGATGGGAGCTTTATCAAATTATGCTATCTTTCGTTAAAGCAGAAATACACTCAAAATGTGGCCCTCGCACAAAACTAGTATACCCTATACGCAAACTGATTTGACTCGAAGGACATGTTGCCACGACAATAGGGCAAAGCTATGGAACAAAAATGTTACACTGGTCTATAAATGTAAGAAGTGTCTTTTCATAAATTTTATATTTTGAGAAATTTTGCAAAAACTTTTCAACAGTTTCAGTAGGTGAACTGAATTTTATTTATGACCTTTTGGTATCTTTGGGTCAGACCGAGACGGGGTAGATAGAGGATAAAGAAGCTATCAGCCAGGGCTTTCATACCATCCTGGCATTCGTCTGGTGGGAATGAGGTTAACACTGGAAAACCTCATTAAAAAAAAAACAATTCTTTGTAATTTTGATGTTGCATTTTGGAGGGATTGAATCAACCTGAAACGAATAGCTTTTCGAGTTGTCGGAAACCCGGACAGGGAAACCTTTATTAATCATGAATGGTTATAGCTATAGAATACAGCGATGAAATGACGATGTAACGAATGTAAATTATATATTAGGGCCATACTGTATCAACTGAGATGCTCTTTCCTTAAAAAAAGTTGTAAGAGTAGAATAAGAGTGGAAGATTCTCTTACTCAATCGCCTTAAATCCTCCTTAAAGAACTGTCAACTTGGATTCTTCTTCAACATTTTAGATGCAATATTTATGACAGAAGGAACATTTTATTGGGATGGCTCCTTCTTTTCACATTTACTGGGAGCTCAATTAATTTTAAGTGACATTTTAAAGAAAGTAATGTTGATATACATATTAATTTTGCAAGTTGTATTAACTACTGGATACTCAAACAACAAGAATATATGCTACGGAGGTTAGCGCACTCCCTTTCCGTACTCGTCATCATGGGTTCAATTCCCGCCGAGATGCATTGAAAGGAGTGTTTGGAGACTACTGTACCAAAAAGTGTAGGGCCCGTTCTTAAAAGCTTAACAGTTCATTTAGGGTGGTGTTAATAAAAATTCAATCAATACAGGTTACGGAATCACTCATTGTATTAAAACAAATAGTCTGGAGATGACGCAGTGGAACGTAGGACTGACAAGGGACACTATCAACAAATTCGCGCCAAAAACAGTTTTAGACCCACTTGAAAGAGATCATAACGCTATAGATAATACATCATATGCAGATATTAGTTGTTGAACTGACAAATTTAAGAAGATTTAAAAATCAAAAGTTTGATTTTGTTGTCATTTCTAACACTTACAAAGTTAAGGACGCAGCCCGTCAAGTGGAAGCGAGTAGTGGTGAATGGCTATTGGCTATGAATGACTATGAATGGCTATTGCCAACACAATTTCCTCACCCCGCACCAACGGGCGGGTACTTTTGCTATTAGTAAATAAAATTGATATTTCGAGAGAAACCAGATAAGATGCATGACTGTAAAATTTAGTGTTTCCGAGTTGATTTGTATTAATATCATCCCTCCAATGGAAAACTCACGAAAGTGCATTTTTTTTTCTTTTTGCAAAGATTAACTTTGAAAGGTTATAACACCTTTAACAATCAGACACTGCACTAAATTGTTTTCAGTATATTTTGAAAAAAACTTGTCTTCTGTGGTCTTTCATATTTCGTATAATGCTCCTTCTTAAACTTTAGACAAAACTGTAAAAAACAATGAATGAATCAGAAATGCAATGGAGCGACGATATTATACATCAAGATGTGATGGGAACCACTGTGGCTCAGTTGGTAGAACGCTTACCTCCGGTGGTATGGGTCGTCGAATCAATCCCTGCTCATATCATGCGGGCTTAGTGGTGAACAAACACCGTGCGCGTGGGTTTTCTCAGGATGCTACCGTTTCCTCCCACTTTCTTCATTCCATCAATTCATCCCATCACCATCCATACGGCCTGAGCCATAGTTGCCTAAAGGCCTTAAAATAAATTCCAATTCAAATCAAAATGTGATGTCATCAGATTGTCAGTGTTGCCAATCTGGTATATAAAGTTTTATTATTTCGAAGAGTACTGCATCAATTTATTAGATATTTGGTATTCTGTAGTGAACATAAAGATACGTGAAACATAAAGGCAGGTTCGCAAATGCAAAGTGTGAATATTGTGATCGGCTTGACAATAAAAATCGATATTTTGATAATTTCTCCTCGTTTACTAGTTACAGTTTGCAACGTTGATTCTGTATTTCACATATGATGTTCATAACATCACTAAGAGAGATCAAATATCCAGTAAACCGAAGTAGTATTGTTCGAAAAAAAAGCTATATACCAGTGTGATAAAGTTGACAACTCGATGGCATTACATTTTAACGTCTAATATTTGCCCTGTTGATGCAGATCGGTTACAGATAACGAATTTTTACGTTATTCATTGTTTCTGATTTATCGAGAAATATTAATTTTATTTATCGTTGTAATTAGTCGATATTGTGCTGGAAGCTGGGATCCCAGTATCTCAAAAACGAAGAGTATTTCGACATATGATATGTATCCACTATATTTACACTAATTATAAATCCAGTCAACGATGCTGACAAAGCAAATTGAAGACCTGAATTGAAAAACATCCCAAGTCCCATTTTTTTCGTATTTGTATTTTTCCTGTTCGTTGGAATCTATGTTCCAATGGCTATCCACTTGCATAAAATATATGACATCTTAATCCCACCACAGCAACCATTTTTAATACAAAATAATTGGACTGGTTTTTGTTGCTCCTGAAAAAAAATAATGCGATGGACTTGGGACGTTTTTCAATTCAGGTCTTCAATTATGGATTGGTCCAACATCAACGGAAGCGTCCGAGTTCAGCTGTGACTCAACAGAAATTACCACAACATACCGCAACTTAAGGTCCTTGGACCTGAGTTACCTCACAGAAGAGCCCAAAGGTGGATAAATGAAAACACTCATAACAAAAAAGAACCTTGAGGCAGAGGAATGATTACTGTAACAAAGTAAAACAAGCAACTATCCTCAACTCAATAATGAGTAAATAATAATAACTTTGAAACTATACACAGATTCTTTCGCTTATAAATGACTAAACCTACGCACTTCACAGACCATAAAGTGCCTTGACCTATAAAACGGCTTTCATTCAAAGAGAGTATCGCGGTGTCAGCGAACGACACCCTAAAACAGCTGTATATGGTTTTCGAGACCGGAGTCCGCTACTTCTTAATTCCAAGTAGCCACTTGTAACCTCCAAAACTCATGTATATGAGAGTATTTAGTTCTATAGCATTTCGCTCTGTCTCAATTTCCTTGTGAGAGTTATTCAACAGCCTTAATGTGCTCGGAAATTAAAATACCGGAATTTTGAAAATTGAAAAATTGAAACTTTCCTTTTTTTTTAAATCCAAACAGTTCTAGAGTCAATAGAAATTCTAAGTACATTTTCAAGCACTAACACTTTTCGAAAGGTCTGAAAATCATCAGCAAAAAATTAGAAATTTCGAAGCTTCTGTAACGTATCTTAAAAATTCAAACGGTTCTGGAATCTTCATTCATTTTTTTTTTCACGTAATAACATCGTTTGAAAAACTCTAAAATATGCTCCAAAAATACTGGGTTCACGTTTCACAATTTGCCTTTATCTACGACTTTTAGGTAACTTTACCTGAGACCGGGGTACTATAGGGAAGATGGTATTCGAAAGAAGTTGCCCTGGATCTACTTTCATGGTACCATCCCGGCCTTAGCCTGGCGTGTCGAAGGAAAAACCTGGGAAAAGCCAGACCCAGAACAGGCAACCATTGGGACCATTCCCAAGATATTCAGATTGCTAAAGGTACATTTTGCAACAATGGTCTGTAGTGTGTTTGATGTTGAATTGAAGATGCTCAGCGGCATACGCGGCCTACGCCCAGACTATAATTAAATGTCACTGTGATCTTCGCGGTTCGGAAAAAAACGAAATTTAATCACAGACATTATTTCGCGTACGCCGCTGATCATTTTCAGCTCAGCGTCACATACTACAAACACTTCGAGGAAAACGTACCTTAAGCCAGCGCTCTTGAGCTGAGCTGATAAGGTCGCTCAGTACCAGTTTTCATAAGGCTGCCTAAATCAACTCATAAACTCAGCTTTTACATATAAGGAGCTTATTTTCAAAACAGCACATGTCCAGTGGGACAAACTTTTCAGTGGGCGTAAAGAAATGTATTTCTCTGGCAGACAGAACACTAGAACTGTGCGAATTATTTTATGCCTTTTTTACATTACTAATATCTTATCTTGGTTAACGTTAACCAATATAATTTTAGTAATATAAACGGCAGTTACCGTTAATGCGGGTTTCAAATTTAACCAGCGTCAACTTACGGCAATTATCTTCTTACGTTGGTTATCTAAACGCAAGATGGCCGTTAAGCGCAGCTCACTTTGTGAGTTTATTTCTTTCTTTATCGAAATATATAGCACCCTAGTGGTGCGTATCACTTTCAAAGTATAAAAGAATGATGGCAGAACTAATCTACAAAATGTTAGACTACAATCAATTCATTTGTGTTCATCATTTTATATTTTAAAGATGTACCATGTAACCTTAGAATACGGAAAAACGAGATTCCTTATTCTAAGCTTGTAGCTTGTTTCTTCTTTACTGACAATGGTAGTTGAAGGACGATAACCAAGTTCCGTAGTCTAAACGTAAGTTATTTCAACCAGGATTTTTACCACCGTAACAATCTTAGTAATCTAAGCAAGGCATAATGTTGTAGCTAGAGGTACTGCAATTATGATAATTGTTTCAAGGGAAGAAATGTATGATTTTGTTATTTCAAAACGGTTTCTTATTTATTGATTGTCGTACAGGAAGTTCTTTGTTTTTGGACAATATCCAATGCCAAAAAAGAAACATAGTATACAAGGAAGGTATCCATAGTTTTTAAAATGTGATATTGTGTCATCTTTTCCCCATTTTCCTGTTTTACACACACATACACTGTTATGCTTGACTGTATGTATGTGTGTGTGTGTCCTTTTGCAGGTTGTCTTTTGTTTTTGCCAGTAAAGTCACGTATTGGGTTCTTCCTCTGACTTTCATCAAATCCGTATGCATCGTGTCAAAACACGTTTTTCTTATGTCTTGTCGACTTTCGCCAACCCTTTTACCTTTCAACTCCCTCCCCTATCTTTTCCGTATGCATCCCATCTCTCACTGGCTCCTCATCCCCACTCACACTCTCCTTGTCTGGCCTTTGTTGCTACAAATTACCACCGCAATAGAATCAATTTTGATAGTTCTTTTTATTTTCTCCTTTGATCTCGAAAGGGAAAGTTTTTTTAAGTGCCTCAGTTTGTAGTGTGCTGAGTACTTTCGAATGAAATAGGTACATACACTAGCAGACAAGCAAGAAGAGAGTTAAAAGACAGAAGACGGATTAATATGCAAAGAAAGCAACGCCATTTTTAAAAAAAATAAGGACAGAACAAATAAGAAAAAAACTTCCTTCAGGTTGAAGTTGAAACTTTAGAATTCTGCTCAGTACTATAACAAATTAAGATAACAAAAGGAAAATTAAAATGTGGACATCAAAGTGGGTTACTTGATTCTAGAAACACTTCTCAGAATACAATATTTTAACAAAGAGAACAATTTCATGAACTACCCACGCCAATCCAGTACCCACTCCCTAAAGCACGAACCCTCATAGCATACAAGCTTATGAGAAGCTTGATTCAAGTTTGAGTCAAATTTACTCTGCTATCAGGGAAGAGAGAGAGAGAGAGGGAAATCGCAGTGTGTATCTTCAAATGTGTACTGCATATTTTGTAAATAATAATAATAATAGTTATTTTAGTACTGAGAACAGCAGAGTATGCAAAAATACAGCACTAAGTAAGGCATTAATTACAGAAAGATTTACAAATGAGAATGTCTGCGATTACTTCAACTCCATATGTTCAATTTCTATGTGTACTTATAAATGGCATATTTAACATTTCACAGAATTTAGATGGCAGATTGAGGTCTACATCCTTCACATTTGAATTATTCTAAATTACATACCTATGAGATTTTGTTATAATTTTTTTATCAATCTAAGTAGAAAGATATGATTTTTATTAGTAGGTAGGAACAAGTTTCTATCCCTTGTACAGTACGTTGGAGTTCTGTGTTTCGAGGAGATAATCTGAGTGGTATTTACAATTGATTATTTTATTTGTGAAATCAGCATCAAACCTATCTATTCTATACTCCAACGGTTCAAGATTAAAATGGGATTTCCCATACTCTGTACTTTGCGAGTAGTAGTTAAGACCAACGACATAGCATAGCATTCTAATAAAAGTGTTCTGGATAGCTTCAATTTTATTTGATATATGTTTTGGCAAGTAATTCCAAATGACTGAGCCATATTCAAGTTTTGGCCTTACAAGGGTTTTATACAACTATATGTAAGTGGCTGGTCTTGTGAAGTTTGACCATTGGCCGCAGATAATTATAACCTATGATTCTTTTAGTTTCATTATATTTATTTGTAATGTGTTTATTAAATAAGAAATTGTTATCGAACTTTATATCCCAAGATCGTTAATTTTGTCTACCTTCTCTATTGCATGTCCACATGTTTAGTTTTGTTATTTATCTTCATACCGTTTTCTTCACACCATCTTACAAGTCTGTTGAAATTTTCCTCTAATATACCCTGCTCAAAACTGTTTCTCACCATTCTCATAATTTTTACATCGTCAGCATATAATACAATTTTTGCATCATGCACCACTTCTGGTAAGTCATTCAGAAATATTACAAATAACACTGGCCCAAGGCGGGATCCCTGTGGTATGCCGTTTTTTTCATTAAGCCTGTTTCAGATTTTACATGTCCAATTTTAATTTGATATTTTCTATTCGCAAGGTAGCTGTGAAACCACTTTATGTACAAAGGTGAAAGACCAACGTTACTAAGTTTATTGAGAAGAATACTATGGTTTATTGAATCGAAAGCTTTGGATAAGTCCACATATCTAATATCAACCTGTGAATTACTTTTGATAGCAGCAGAGACAAAGTCAGTCATTTCAGCTACATTGGTTAATATGGGTTTATTTTTATTGAGTCCATGATGAGATGGATATAATAAATGTTTACACTAAAATTCACGTATTTATGTACAATATTTTCGAATATTTAAAAAAAAATTTATGATAGTCATAGGCCTATAGTTGTTGGGATCTCTTCTGTTAATACCCTTGTACACAGGAGTTACAAATGAACTTTTCCACTTTTCAGAAATTTTCCCTTGTCTTAAAGAAGCATTGTAAATTTTAGCTATCAGAGGAGGCAACTCATTTGAACAAGCCTTAATTACAAAATTTGGAATTCTATTTGGACCTATTGCTGAGATAGCTTTCAATTTTCCTATTGTCTCATTAACACCTTTAAAATCTATATGTGGGATATTTACAGGTATAGGGTATGGTCTGGAATGTAGATTCACATCGTTATCATCAAGATTCATATAAAAATATTTACTAAATGTTTCTTTAAACACTTCGCTTATACTTTTTAAGATAGTTATTAATGCACCTTTGTACTCAAGTTCGTTGGGTATTTGATTCTTTTGCTTAAATCTGAAGTTTTTCTAAAACATCGGGTTATTCTCACTAATACTTCTTTCCAATGATTCAAAGTAACTCCTTTTCAGTGCACTGAACATTTTCTTCACTTGTTTCCTCAGCTGCGAGAATTTTTCATAAATATTAGGATTGCCAGTTTGTTTACATTTTATGAATAGCTTTGTTTTCTTGTTTCTTAACTTTTTCAGCTCATTTAGTGGTCCAAGGATACTTTTCATTTTTATAACTGGTTATAGCCTTTTTCGCTATATTAACATCTAGACATCTGTAAATGTTATCATATGAAATCTCAGTCATGTTGTCAACATTTCCCTGCAATTTAGAAACGTCTTTAAAGTTACTTCTAATATCATTATAAAGTTGCAGGTAATTTGCATTTTTAAAATCATACACATGTTCGTTTATACCTGACACTCTATTAACATTTACCTTCATACATATTTTTTATTGCATAAGAACGGAAGGGCGGAAATAATAAACTTTTGCAAACAGGTTCAATATCGTGAAACAGAGTGTGATTTTCAAAGTTCGTTAGCACTAAATCCAAAACGTTATATGGCAGGTGAATATCATATAATTTATTGAATTACGAAAGACCAAGAATCTGGGCAAACTCGAGTGTTTTTTCCGCCTTAATTTTCTGGTAATAATTCTTTGTGATGATTGAGCCTTTGTACCGGTACATTAAAATATCCAAGCAATAATACTTTTGATCACTTTGAGCATTAGTTAGGAATGTTTGCAAAAACAACAGTCATAGTATTTAATTAGGTCGTTGGGAGGTAAATCCGGCTGGAAATTATGTAAACTTAATAGGCAACTAGAATTTTGCTGATTTATTTACCTTAAGAATGACTACGTCAAGATCCACAAACGGATTGTAAGTTTCTTCATAATTAAGCTTTTTTCGATACGATAATTACACAACCACCTCCTGTACTTCTATTAGTAATAGACAGATTTCTATCTTCCCTAATGGTACTGTATTTACTTAACAGTTGATCAAGATAACTTCTCTGGACCTTAAACCATGTTTCAGTAATGTATCCAATGTCATAATCTACACAATATACAGAAAGTCTTCAATAAAAGATTGAACCTTTGTATTTAGACCATTGACGTTTTGATAATAAATCAAAATGTTGTCCTTTGTGTCATTATTTTTTGCCATTATCCGTGTTGTTTACATTCGACGTTTTCGGTAGAACCATATATCATCCTTCAGTTTTTCATAAAATTTTGTACAAAGTACACCTTCTGGCCATACACTAGGGTCACATATACGTCCATATTCATTCACTGGTACAGAGGATATTCATTCAAGGGATTGATATTTACCTAGGTACACTTTCCACTATATAATCTTCTAACTCTGCCTGGGCCACATCCGAGACAAAGCGCGTTACAAACATAGCCCTTGTACTTGTCTTTTTGTTAACTTTTATTTTGTCACTTTTTTATTTCCGTACATGGGAACAACCTTTTGTGATGAAGTACTTGCCACTTGCCGGTCTGCGGGCTCGCCTCTCTTCCTCTGCCATGTAACTACTTGCCAATCTTCTTCCTTGTTTTCCATTCCCTCTGGTTGTTCCATTTGTGGTTGTTTCGGCCCTTGTAGCTCTTCACGTTCGATCGGATTTTTGTTCCAATACACTGGCATAAGAATCGATAGTCTGTCTATTGTCGCTTTCAAGGATCTTACTCAGTTTCATATTTTCTGCTTTTAAAGAAATGAGTTCAGCTTTTAGACAATCACAGTTTTCATTCATTGAATGCAATGTTTCTAACACAAATTTTAAGTTCTCAATCAAGCTCTTGCAGCACTTAAATTTTTCGAAAGCCGTTGCATTTCCGTTAGCCGATGAATTTATTTAGTCTTCTTCAGAAATTTCTGTAAACGAATTATCACCATTATGCGCATTAGCACTAATTACCTGCTTGTTAGCTCTTGGCGTAGACTTTGTGTTGACACTTCTGACACTCGCGACCTTTGAAGTTTGATACACCATTGCACATATCATTTTCATAGTCTGGTTTGCCCAAATTCAGACAATTTCGTAAGTGAAATCTCTTTTTACACTTACAGCAAGATAATACCAATTGTTTGCCCAAAAATGCCTTACTACACACAACACATGACTCTTCAGTTGGCGCCATATTGGATAATAATAAGTCAGTTGCTACACAAAATAAACCTTATAGGTAGAAAAAAAAAATGGATTTTTCTTTCATTTTTAAACAATATATTAGATATGTCTGGAAAATAAAGGGAAAAAGTGTTCAAAATGCACTGTGAATGTATATACTGTGTACATAACATTACTTTTTCAACATGACTGCTGCCATTATTTAGACTCTTCTTAAGTCGTGGATCTAAACGTCATATAAATCTGCCACAGCTCTTGCAACCATATCCTGCCTTCGTCTTGCATCTGATCATCGTCGTCCAACATTATCCCATTGAGACGTAGGGGTGTTCGGAAGGTCAAAGTCAGTTCTAGAATTCGGAATTACTTGGATTCCGGAATTTTCCGGAATTCCGACTTTCCAAAATTCCGCCATTTCGGAATTGACAGTGCCGTGGCAGTTGCGAAAACCTTTTCTTTGAAGACATTAATCATTGGATACGTACAATATGAAAATCATAGAAAAGCCCTTTACTCCGCCCTATTAAAACTAAAAATTAACCAGCCTATGTAAATCAATTCAATGATTGCTGATCCCAACAAAAGAGTAGGCCATATTCTCTTAATATATTTTTTCTTTCAAAAAATCCAATGAATTCCATAATATTACTACATAAGTTATCCCTCGTCTGAAACCCTCCCCCTTCCTTCAAAAATAAATAAATAACACACGATAATTCATACATCCATTCCTACAAATCAAACAATTATAAAAACATAGATAACTGTCATCTTTAGTAACACATGTATTCATTACTGTGTTTATATTTTTTACTATTAATATTTACTATTAATTAATTATATCCACTTTTGTATTCTATAAAGTTCTTAATTGTCTTCAATATATAATCTATACATATTGTATTTAGAAAAATAAACAGTTTGTAAAGATCACCACCAAAATGTACTGCAATACTAATTAACAAATATACGAAAGTAGCAAAGAAACAAGAAATAAAAAGTGGAAATTAAACTGAGTACCAACACCTAAAAAACAATTTCAACAACAATTGTCAGCAACAATAAACATGTCATACTGATTCAAGCTTAACTAAAGCCTGACAGCTTTAATTGTTGAACAATCATCATCAAAGTCAAAGGAAAGGAGAAAGGGCAGTGCCGTAGTGGCTCAATCGTAAATCGTTTTCTTCTGGCGCTTGGTTTCGTCGGTTCGATCCCTGCTCGTGCCATGTGGCTTTGTGGTGAACAAACACCGTGTGCACGGGTTTTCTCGGAGTTCTCCTGTTTTCTTCTACTTTCTCTGTTCCACTAATCATCCCATCATCATCCATCCGACCTGAAACAAATTTGACTAAAACCTTTAAGCTAATGGTCTTAAAAATTAAATTCAAATTAATAATTTGGAATTCCCAAATTCCGAGTTTCCGAAATTATGGAATTAAGAAATTTCGACTTTCCGAAATTCCGACTTTCCGGAGTTCCGAAATCGCAAATATTGGCATTCCGATTTCCATTCCGGAACGTTCCGGAATTGCGAACACCCCTATTGAGACGTTTCTTTAGGTGAAGATGGAAATTGTTTGGCACGACATCTGGACTGTACAGCGGATACTACAAAACATCATACTTGAATGTTTCTAGAAGCGCAGTGATGGCGCTCTCTATAATCTTTTTCAGCAGCTGACCAAATTAGCTATTCAGAAAAAAAAGAGGGCTAGGACCGCATTATAAAGTATTAATTCAATTTATATTTTCATATATTTTGCAAGTTACGTTAATAACCAGAAATTTAATAGAAAATAGGGAGTATACCCCACATAGCATGTTAGCTTGCAACAAGGTGCTTGTTGCTTGATATTGTGTTGAAATTGATAGCAAAAAATAAAACAAGCTTCTTGGAACAACTGTTTGTTATAGCTAACCCAATTGAAGCTTGCTGGAACAACCTATGCAGGGGAAAGCTTGTTAAACTTGAAGTCTAATTTGATTTTATTTCTCTGCACTGCATCGTCTCAGTGCGATGAAGTCCCATCTCACCTGCTACGAAAGTTTCGTCGTAAGATAATCTCCGGCAGCTCCCATTCTATTACTACAGCCATCTCTTGTTTATCTGATGAACTAACTATAAATAGCGCTTGGAAAGCGAAGTAGGGCGAGTGATTCCGTGGTCTCATGACTACAACACCGGATCAGTATTCCAAAGTACCTCGCTCGGATTCTTATCCAGCTTAATGTTTTATTATTTAAGAAGTATTTTTAGTTTCTTTTTTCCTTTCGTGTCAAAACTATTTCAACCTTCATTCTTTAGAAGTAGATTTCTGGATTCAACCTTATTTAAATGTTTTTGCTAAGCTTGCATCTAATTGTCGCACTTGTCAAAGGAAGTGGATTCACTTTTTCAGACAGACCAAAATTGCTATGCGGAATGTCTGCATAAAATTCAAGAACCAAATTACTTCTTATGTTTTAAATTATTTTCTTTTAGATCCAATGTAGAATATAGGAACTGTAATATTGGATTTGTTTCGGGACCTGTCAAAATAGCTACGCAGTCCACGAGGTATTATTTAGTGAATAAGTTCACTGGGCTCAGGCGGTAGCGCGTCTGACTACGAATCGGGTGGCTCGGGTTCAAATCCCAGCCAGGATGCTAGAGACTTTTCTCGCAGTGTTCCCTTGCCTGGCGCTCTGAGGTGTACTCAGCTTCCTATCAAATTGAGTACAAGAGTGTCCTTGGTATTCCTGGGTACCTTGTAAAGGTAAAGGCGGTCGAGCGTGGGACTGACCACTCCACCTCACTTAGTGCCGTACGTTGAGAATATGTGGAGCGCTACATGCTCATCTCCCATGCGCCGTTCACGCATGAGTGCAAATCGCACAGGGGATAGTTTTACCGTTTTTCATTTGTTAATTAGTCCATCATCGTGTTCACTAGTTCTTGCTCTCTCAGATCACTTTTAAGGCATTTTGTTGTTTCTTATTCTTAGTTTATTAGATGAAAATATTGACAGAACAATTTGTGATGTCACAATCTTCAATAGGAAATTTTTCATCTAAAAATAGTAGCTACAAAACAGCGATAATTATATTTTACTGATCCCTATTCATTGCAATATCATTGCATTACACTATGAATTTATAAATTTAAATCTTTCCTATTGAAAGAAAAAAACATTATGAAGCAGGTTCTTAAGATAGTATTAATACAATAAAATCTTCCAAATTTAAATATTGCTTATTATGTTGTTTAGTACAGATTGTAACGGATACTAACTTCAATTTTAAAGAAGCTTAAATTCGGGAATCTTCGATAATTTGAAACAAAGAATGAAGCACAAACTGCTCAAGCAAGAAAGAAAATAATGTGTAACTTCATTGTTCTGTATACTTGCTATGTAATAATGTTACTGTAAACGGTACAAAAAAAAAAGCTCTTTCTAACTTTGTTGAAAATTGCAAGAGCTGTCTTTTCAGCCAATCATCGTTTTGTTATCAGACATGGGAAACATTGGAAAGGGATCACACCCCAGATCCGTTTCATCTAGCACGGTTTGTAGAGTGGAATGGTGATTTCTTTTTAGGTAGAGGAAAACAGAGAGAGAGAGAGATAAAAGCAAAAATAAAACAAAAAATCGAAAGCATCTCCTCCAAAATAAAGAGGAACAAATCGAGAGAAGAGGATCTTGAAACAGAGCAGAAGCGTCCTCCCCCCTTCCCCCAGCGGACCCTGTTTTTCTCCCACCTTTTCCTCCACCCTGTTTTCTTAAAGGTTTCGTGACGAAACTTGAAAATAGGTTCGTCAGGCAGAAATGAAAACCAATAAATTTTAATAAAGAGTTTTTTTTGTGTGTTTGTTGTTGTTGTTGTTGGTATGAATGAAGGGTAGAGAATTTTGTTGAAACTTTCTAGAATTCCAGTTTTTCTCTGTTCTCAATACCTTTTTCTCTTTTGAAACCTTTTTTGGAAGCTTTGGAGAAATTGGGTCTTTCACCACTATAAGCTAGAGAGTAAACATAAATAAAGGATTTGGGAAACTGGAACAGTGAACCTACTTTGTTTTGCATAGTACACGACTGTCTCTGAGGGTTTAGAGACTATTCACCTCTTGTTTTACTTAATTCATTTTCTACGCGTTAGATAAAGACCTTTACATGTATGAGGGATGATGTCCCTCAGCAAGTAATTTTCATGGGTAAAGACGAAGATGGTAGCACCTTGAAACTTTTGAAGCCCATCCAGATATTCGAGTAATGAAACTGTTGAATCTATGAAGAACTTCAAGGCAGACTGGTCGGAAACATTACCCAAACTTGCTTGCTCCCTTCTCCACTATCTTTTCGATTATGACCGATGTACAACAGGGACTGAATAAAAGCAAAGGTCTTACGTATCAGACTGATTACAAGCAAGTTGTGATCACTTGCTTGTAATCAATGACAGTAATTTCAGTTCTCAGCAAAAATAAAAAGTTCTTTGATCACTTGATAGAAGGAGGACACACACAGTGATTCTGTCAGGATTTTCAGTTTTGGGGTGGATGGGTGTAAAGTCAAAATTGGAAGGGTTTAAGTGGAGTTTTGCACGGTTTCTATCGATTTTTGATCATAAAACATTTTAATTTAGGAGGCTAATCTGGAATTTTGGGGTGATACAACGGCGCCACAGTGGGGTAACTTAGCTACTGGGGGGCAATCCAGCCCAACTTGGTGTCGGTCACAAGCCCGGGAAATTGAGAAGGGTTGAACTCAGGAAAGGCATCCGGTCTTAAAAGTTGTACCAAAACCATGTATGATGGGTCGTCCAACTCTAAATGAAGCCTCGGAAAATGTTAGGGCGTATCCCGTAGGGGACATGCAGGGGCTTTGTCCTGCTTCAGTGAGAAATGAGCGAGGACGGGCTCGGTTGAAAAAGCTAGTCCACGCGAGCCTCAGAGTAGGCTCACTAAATGTTGGGACGATAAGTGGATAGGGTTAAGAATGATCTTGGGGAGAACTGTCTGTCAGGGGAAGAAGTTCAGAACAGGGCATTGTGGAGAAGACTCATTAGAAACCCTCGACCCCACGTAGGTGGAAAAAGACGGAGAGAAAGAAGAAGACTGTCGTACAGTGTGGTGGGGGTGAGAGTGGGATCTGGGAGACTCTTTGGTCAATATTAAAATTTCATGTGAATGTAACTCAGGTTCTTAGAATAATGTCCAAAGGAAAGTTTTCTATTTGCGAAATGGAGCAAAATTTGGCAACAATGACGCTATATAAAGACGTTTATACATTTGTAGTATATCTACACAAAATTTTAGTATGACACAGCCACATTGTGCAAGTTTTTGAACATAATATAATTTTACATTCATAATTTTCTTTGAGCCTGAGTGTACCTGACAATGACACATAATGTCTCGTGTAAAAGCATCATAACTGTAAAAAAAAAAAAAAAGCGCCGAGGCCATCATAATTGATGGATCAGCTGTTTTAAAATTGCGCATGTTTCCTTATTTTCGCAGAACAAACTCTGATTTCACACAGAGTTCAAGGCTACTCATTTTCCTCCAAACCATCGTCATTCATTACCTGCCTCAGGACGTTCAACTGATGTTTGACAGCTCTGATGTAATTTTGTCACAGAACTTGGCACTATAACTTTTTTAAAATAAGCATGAGCACACCCAGTTTCTTTCCTGATAACCATTGTTACCAGTTTTTCAGTAGTTTGATCTACTGGCAATAATTCGGGAAGTGTTTGTAGGAAATCTTTGAAGGAAGAAATTGAATAACATAACTGGCTATGAAGAACTCAATAATGATATTTGGAAAACCAGTGACAGAATAAAGTAAGTCGCATTGAATTTTCCACGATATTCTTGGCTGAGCTGTGGTTATAAAACAGTCTGAAGTAGAAGCAAAAATGGTACCTGAGAAATGCCCTGTCCCAGAATCTGTTGCCCTAGCATCATAAACAAAAGTGACGGATTCACCAGAATGATGAACCTCTACGAAGAGAGCAGAAAGAGGTCACACCAGAAAGAATTTCATCCAAGGCGTGAAATGGTCATTGGTGGAAGAAAATGAAAAAGCCCTACCAATATACCGATAATGTGCAACGCTTGGCAAAAGTTTCTCAACATAAGGTAGGCTATACTAAAGGAATGTTTATATTCCCAGTAAAGTGGAAAAGAATGCATATCCATCATCCATCTTTAGAACAACATTCAGAAGCTAGCGAATCCAAAGGGTTTTGAGGTATGGAGATAATATAATTTTGATATATTTTTTTAGCTTGATAGCAGTGAAAAGAACAGTTTAAATTTGAATTTTAAATTTAATTTATGTCTTTGGGCAAATATAGTTCAGGGCGTGAGAGAGTGTCGGAAGAAAATCAGCCAGGTCCTAGTTTCTGCCGGGATGGTACCTTCAAATTAAGTCCTAACCGACTTTCTCCCGCATCCTTCTTCCTACACTATCCCGGCCTGAGTAATGGATGTCTCCATAAATAAATTCAAACCAAAGGATAAACAAGTTAAATGAAGGAAGAAAAGCGAGATGATTATGTTTTTAAATAATGGCAGTGATGAATTTTCCGTTGCTAAATTCTGCAATGTCCACTCGAATCATAGAAAGTAACCGGGAAATTTTTAAGTTGAATGTGTTACAGAATGTAGTAACACTGATTGATACACGTCACAAGGAGAACATAGGAATCATTTGTTTTAAATTTGAAAATAGAAAATTGTAAGTGCACCCAAACTATGCAAACTTTTGTAACTTTCAAAAGTTTCCAACGATCATTTTTAATTAATTTGAGTGTACGTAAAAAGCTATGCGACGATCGATGACGACGAACTAGTACTTACCATTGTCAAATAGGAGCTAACAATGAATAAGTTAGGTAAAGCCAAGTTAGAATTTTTTCTGGTTATATGCATTTTCAGAGTTTTATACAATTCACAGAAATAGGTTAGGTAGTCAAGCTATTATTATTTTTTTTTCACTATACGCGATGCAAGCACCATAGTTTACGTTTGACGCAACGGTTTTGTATTCTTTTTTATCCTCTCACAGCAACGTAGTTTAGCAAGTGGCTAACAAATGCCGCTACGTTCTTGCAGGATTCGTTGCGACGTGCAAGTTTTCCTATCATTGTATGGAGAAAAATCGATATTTTTTTCTTTGTAGTGAGGGAGCAAATGGTTTTCTGTGCGAATTTTGTGATACAATATTGCAGTTTCTTTTATTCGTTAATTGGTACACAGACAAGCAAAGAAATGCTTCTTACCACTTCCGAAACACGTGCGGGGGCTGGAGGTGAGGGAAGGGGCGGGTCAGAGGATATCTTGCAACTTGGGCCAACTTCTTTGTTATAACTTCCTTCATGTGCAACATAGGGCGACCCTAGATAGCTCAAATTAAAGCCAATAACTTACACTACAAAGTTTGTATTAGTATAATGTATGGAATATGGCACAGGTCAATACTTGCAAGTTAACCAAAAAAAGTTCTTGCCGTTTTTTGACGTTGCACGGGAAATCGTGATCACTGACAGGGAAAATAGTGCCTCGGGTGCTGGAAAAGCGATCGGGGTAGGAGTGCGAACATTGACAGTGACCAAGACAGACGCTTTGCGCGATCACAGCAGTCATAGCTCGAGTAGTGGCGAGGTCAAATGCAAGTGTCAAAGCAACTCGTTCAGCGTTGTCTACTTTAGGACTTTAAGGAGCGTTTGCCATCTACCAAACTCCCCGGACCTTGCGCCATAAGCTTAACACCTGTTCCATTGCCTGGACCTTCGTGGAAAATTCTTTGCCGATGAGACAGACTTGCGACAGGCAATAACAGCCTTCTTTGCACCCACCCACCCCCAGTTTTACAGCTAAGGTATAGCGCATCTGCAAGAACGTTGGTAAAACATACTGGATGCCGATGGAGACTACTTTGGCGTAAACATGACTCCCCTTTTATTTTCTTAGTCTCCGTTTTGTTTTCTTTCAGTGTGTTCTCCTTAGCTCATTCTCTTTGGTTGGTTTTAGACTCTTTGAGCGTGTTCCGCTTGGATTTTTCTTTGGATTTTTATCGTTATCCATCCAGGTTTTCGTTAGTCACGCAGCAATGACTTGGATCTAACGCTTGTTTTTGATTGGCCCTAGTCAATGCTTCGTGACTTGTTTTTTGCTGATTGGTGTGAATCAGCCTTCTTCTCCGTTTGCTGGGAGAACTGCTCTCCCACGCCATGTTAGTTCAGTTCCAATTTTAATGACGAAGCGACTAGATGCATGGGCTTTCCGTCACCTGTACTTCCTAAGCCCTGTCTACGAGAGGTAGATATAAACACTAAATTTAGCATAATTTTCGATTACGACTGATTTCGTCTATTCCGATGCAATACATTATTCGAATTAAGAAGAATTAAACCGATATAAGTGCTACCAGGACTTTTCAGCGACATCATTTCGGAATTTTCACCGTATTAAATTTTATATTATTTTTGTTTTGAGATTATTTATCAGTATGTTCAATATGTTCTAAATTTCAGTATGGGGCCGCTATTGACCGAATTCTTACATTATAAATATCGGTTCGTTGGATTTTAATAGTCATATGCCAATTTCTCGTCTCCAGTTTTCCAAATCTATTCGAAATTCCCGGTTAGCCATTTTTGACAGCTACCGCATATTTTCCTTACTTGATCAAATTAGCAACATGTCTGCTCGACTATCTTTGCGTACCGTTTTCATGTTAATAGTAAATTTTAATTTATTCAACATGGTTCGATAATTTTTGGTTTCAATCCAGCCACTATTCTCCGATGAAAAAGTCATATTTTATAACATTATTTTGTATTTTCAAGATTTATTCAGAACGTCTTTTGTATAACGTAGTAATCATCTGTAATGACGTCACACAATTATTAAGGTTAAAGTGATTCTTTCATTACCATGTATTTTGGACTAGAACTTCTTTCGTGTAAGTAATACTGTGCTAAAACTTTTAGAAATTATACAACAATATTTCGGGAATAATTTGTGAAAACATCAACGAAATTTGTTAATTATTACAGAAATTATGGACATTTATGTGTGACTAAGTAACTTACAGTTCTGCTTAATTCAATGTATACCAGCGATTCAAATTTGTTTGTTTTACAACTCAACTGTAATTCTGTTCAGATTCTGATAAAATTATCATAGCCGAAAGCGTGAAATATATAAATTCAAAGCAATAAATTGAAATTCTGAATTTTTTATATTTCTTCGAAAACAATCTTGAGTTTATGTTCAGTGAACGTAGTGTAGAAACCTCTCAGTTAACCAGGTACGATCTACGGCATTAGTTGATAATCCTCGTACAGTGTTTAGTAATGTTTATAATGTACAGTGAGTTATTTAATGTTTGACTTGATATCTATTGGAAATTAGCTACAAATCGTTACGTGAAGTTGACAGCAATTGATACTCATTATTTCTGTGTTTCGGTAAACCTATCGTTTTAAGTGATGTTATTTTAATTAGATTAGATCGGTTCATAAATCCGTGGACCAGTGGTAGGATTCTTTCGCCAGCTGAGAAGTGATGACTTGGGAAAGGAACTATATATTGAATTTCTGGTTATTTTGGCGTTGACATATGAAGTGACTCCAGCATGTGATTTGTGTGAATAAATATTATTTGCGTTTTGCGTTATGACACTACGTTTGGATTGAGTTGCGACCGTCATTCGTTGTGTTCATTCGTCTTTATTTCAGGAATTGCGATTCCAGACTACAGGTG
>JAGDQP010026983.1:1901-24691 GCA_022664845.1 Lepisma saccharinum
ATTTCCACGGTCCTGTAGCCAGGAACTAAGTTGGGAAACTAATCAAACTGTATCATTACCGGTAATTTAATTTTAGCTACAGGGGATCTCTACCGATAAAAGGGGAATGCTTGTCTCTATTATCACAGCACACCAATCCTGATTAACCAAGTGTCTACAGAGACGCCGATTGAATGGAAGAAGGGAGGAAGACGACATCATGTGTCGCAAGGAGCGTACTTCACTTCCTATTAATTACTAGATGCAACTAATCAATAAGGAAACAAGAGCGCTAACAGCTTCACTGCTTTAATCGAAGTTCGCTAAGTTCACGTTTCTCCCTTTCTCTCCTTTTGTCATCTGGACCAAAAGTTTAAAAGAAATTCGAGTAGAGCGTTAATACTTGAAAGGCTAAACGTAATAGTAATGATAAATTAAAATAATGTATATGTGAACGAAAACAAATATCTGCATACTAGGTAAGGTAAAGTAATACTGAGACCTATATGGATGAATCTACGGTTCTTAAAGATTTACTTTGGTAAACTTTATTTTTAAAAAACTTTATTTTTATATGGGCCAGTTTAGTAACTTTGGACTTCGGCCCGTCACAATTTGCCTTTAGCTGTTAAGTGTTAAAATCCACACCCATGCCCCTGCCGGGACTCGAACCCGGGACCGTTGAGTCGATAGCCTACCGCCGCAGACCGGCCGGCCTTTATTTTTATATGGGCCAGTCCAGTAACATTGAACTTCGGCCCGTCACGATTTGCCTTTAGCTGCTAAAATCAACACCCATACTCCTGCCGGGACTCGAACCCGGGGCCTTCGAGCCGATGGCCTACTGCCGCAGACCGCTCGGCCACCCGGTCGGCTCTGGTGACACATTTAATTTGTTTTACATATCGATAAAAGCTAGTGATAAAACGTACATGTGCTAACTTTGTTTCTTCCCAGTTGTATAATGAAAGCATATAAAGAACAAGAAATATCTCGTTATGTTTATTTGTTCAAATCGAGTGTTCTGAAAACATTTATTATGGTATGCATAACGTTTATAGGGAAAATTGTTTACGATAAAGCAGCATGCATAATTTGCTCTCTTGGATTGCAAGCTGACATTCAATCATAGATATGCTAAGATGCGCTCAAGCGCGTCTTATGATCACTGATGAATCCATCACTAAAGTTGGTTACATAGAAATGAACTGTAGATTTATAACATCACGAGTTGTTCTAATCATCGCCGACTAAGATCTCTTAGCGCCTTCCCATTTCGTGCTCGTAGCATGTATTGCAGCGAACAAGTTTAGTTGATCTTTCCCCCGCTGTGGCGCTACTTACAGGTAATGGACAGTTTGACAGAAAATAACTATCAGCATGTAACTGAATGTATAACTTTAACAAGTTTACTGTACTGTGGTTAAGTAAGAAAGTTTTTATATGAGTCGTTCACGTGCGACATGTGTAGGCAACAGTTTCACAAAAGTCCCTTTCGTTTTATAATGAAATTATGGTGATTAATTTTCCGAAAATGTTGAATTCTTACAGAACAATGCTTAAGAAACGAAGGTTTGTGGTAAGATATTAAAAAAAATCTCTTTGAGAACACAATTCACTAATTTGCAGATTAAAATTGTATGAAATTAATTCACTAATGAACTAGTATGCTGCTGAAACAGATGAAATATAATTCAACTTAACATTTTTTAGTACACCACAAAATATTCAAGCAAAAATGCTCATTTGGCATAAACAACTTAAAGCCTCAGTACTTTATGGCAATCACGATGCCTATATCTTTGCCATATACTTATTATGTATTTCTTTCTCACATATAGGACTATATAGAATGAAAATAGCATCTACTGCTTTTCTGGGAATTTGAAGTTCGAAAGAGTTCAAGGTACAAATCATGTTTCATTCCATACTCATCCAAAATAAATGCGACTCAACTCTTATGAGCTTAATATACAAACGAAATGCGTCAAATGTTACCTATGTGCTATCCCTCGAAAGAAACATAGATAATGCATTTTGTAAAGAAAGCGTATCACTTTCTGGTCAATACGTATGGGGAACTTTTCTGTTGTATTGCTTCTTTCAACAATTTCCTCAGATTTGCAGTATCCTACTTTGGAAAGCCATACATTGTAACTGAGTATTGCGAAGTCATTATTCCCCGCACAGCAGAGAAATATTTTCCAAATGTTTTAAAAATATTTCCTGTGCCAAATAAGGAAACATGATATTTTCAGTATCACATTTAATGTCCCAAATAAGCTGTTAAAACATTACAACAATAGTTTAAAACCATAAAAGAGTCCATAATACTAGTGTTTTCCACACATTTTAAAAGCTTCTTTTATCTAATATAACACACAAAAATAATTTTATATATTTATGTAATGTTTTCTTATATTTTGGAAATGTTAAAAGTTTTTCGTTACATTAAAAATATGGAAATCTTGTAACTGAAGAATATTTCCAATCATCTTAAAATCATATCTGAACATAAAATATTATTTTTCTAGAGTATTCATATATTTTAAAAATATGGCTAATACTAGAAATATGCTTTAAAATATTCCAAGCAAATGCAAGTACACATTTTGGAAATGTGGCGTATTTCATTTAAAGAATACAGTATTTCCGGAAATAGTTTTAAAATGTTTCAAGAATACTTCTCTGCTTTCTGTACTGTCATTCTGTGAGATGTAATATGCCCGTACGAAAGAACTGTTTCATAAATATTTTGTGAAAAGTGTTCCCGTCCTATAGGAAAACAGGTACGTGAGGTACCAAGAAAATCACACGAAGTGACAGAAAATTCTCTCCCTCTTTCCTCCCCTACAAATAAACCCTTGAAAGCCACTATCAAGTAAATTGATACGTTAGTAAAGGATTGTTTTTACAACTAATTATTTGTAGTGTTCCTTGTGAATATGTTGATTTTCATTTTATTTTAATAAATTGAGGTTGAGACAAGTCCATTTTTGTGGGATAGTTAGCAAAACAAAAATTCAGTGTTCTGTTCATGTCTATAACATTTTCTGGCTTTCTATTCTAATTCTATTCTATTCTAAAACGCTCCTTGGAGCGAATAAGGCCTCAGCCAGTTGAGACTATTGGCCTGTTAAAATGTATATATGTGAGTATATAATAATGAATTAAAATAATCGTGAAAAAGTTATAAATATGATTTGAGTGAAAAGTGAAAAAGTATAGAATAATTGGTGATAAAAGTATTAAACGTGATTCATAGGCTCGCCACCTCTATAAAGAGGTGTGAGAAAATGGGGAAACGACGTATACGGAATGCAATGTGAAGTTAAAAAGAGAAAACTGCAACAGGAAACGATGTATAGTACGTGTAAGGGAATGTATAGTGTATGTGTATATGTATGTAAGTGTGTATGTCAAAATGTCTGATGTGCACTGAATAAGTCTGTCACAATTTAACTCTTCTCAACACGTAGTCACCACACCACACAGCACTAGATGTTCTCAGCTGCACGTCTAATCGTCGAATCCCTTATTTTCTGGCTTTACAACTCTGCTTACAGCCAAGAAACCAGCTGACTGCGTCGTAGGTTGTATTGCCTGTAAGTAGCGCCACAGCGGCCACCAGGAGAACTAGATCGTGTTCGCACATTTGAACCGTATGAGAAGGCGCTAAGAGATCGTAGTCGGCGATGTTCTGATAGAAACTGCTTTGAGCAAGGGCAATGTGCACAAGAAATTACAGAAAGTCTGTGTATCATGGAAGCCCAAGCATCTCAATGATAAGCAGAAAAGTTCGAGAGACAGAGAATCGGTAACATATTGTACTTTATCACAGACTGATTAAACGTAGTTTCGACTCATCACCTTACGCCGGAAGCCAAGAGTAAGCAGAAGTCGCTTCCATCACACAGTGACACTCTGGACAATGTGGATTAATTTATTACCATTTTCTTCCCATTCGTAGTTCACTTCTGATTGAACTATAGCCAGCCATCACAACAGTCAATGCTGTTAGAAAGTAAGTTTTCTAACTGCTTTATTTGAAAGCCAAATTAGAAATTAGTATAAATAATTATTCTTGTTTCATATTTACTGTTTATTTGTGATATTTAAATGTACAATATCAATGTAAAATATAAGGTATATCACACCCAGTCGGGAAAGTTATCATTACTTATAATAAATTATGTAAATATTATTTATTCATTTTGTGCTGCTTATATTATGAATATTTGGATGTATATTTTATTTTAAGATATTTTTCCAGCATAGCCATCGAAGAAGCAACCTCTTTTCAAGGCAGCAGGAAAAGCAGCCCACCATTGTATAACTTATTATTGATTTTTTTTTATGTTCGGGAATTGCGGCAGCTTTTTCTCTCCAATGACTTTGCCGTAGAGGGAAAGCAGGGAGCTAGTTTGTCAAGTTTAATTTGTAGGTAGGAGGGAGAAAATTGACCGCGATATATAAACGTATATGTCGAGGGGCGGTGAAACAATAATTCTCATTCTTGCGTGATCTGCAGAGGAGGACATTTGCCTCGTTGCCATCGACCGGCAATAGCGTAAATATGCAGTGACGAAACGTTGAGTGAAAGTGGACACTTACAGACGTTGGTGCGAGATAGTGAACTACACAAAAGGAAGCAAAACTGAACAAAAATGATAAAGACTTCATTGAAAACAATGTCGTTTTTTGTGGGGGGCCAATGTTAGAAAGTGAGCTTTCTGTTTTATTTGAAAGCAAATTGCAAGTTAGTGTAAATAATTATTCTTGTTTCATATTTACTGTTTATTCGTGATATTTAAATGTACAATATTAATGTAAATGTAAGATATATCAAACCCGGCCCGGGAAGATATCAATTCTTATAATTTATTATGTATTCATTTTGTGTTGCTTATATTATGAATATTTGGATGCATATTTTATTTTGAGATATTTTCCAGCATAGGCATCGAAGAAGCAGCCGCTTTTGAAAGCACCAGGAAAAGCAGCCCACCACTGTATAACTTGTTGAATTTTCTGTTTGAGAATAGCAGCAGGTCATAGCATTTCCTTTCCTATGACTTTACCGTTGAGGGAAAACAGGGAGCTAGTTTTGCAAGTTGAATTTGTAGGTAGGAGGGAGGAAATTGGCCGCGATATACAAGTGTATATCTCGAGGGGCGGTGAGCCGATAATTTTCATTCTTGCGTGATCAGCAGAGGAGGACATATCCCTAGCTGTGCATATGAGTAGTGTAAGATTTTGGAGTGGGAGTTTACTTGATCAAATTCCGAAATCAGTTTCAAAGATGTTCCTAATTTAAGTATTGCACATTTTAAGAACTGATTTTTTAACCTCTGGGAATGATTGGCGTACAGCGTAATATGATTTCATTTGCTTACCGGATTTGCTGCGATTACATTTTTATGTGATGAATCGGAAACTGGGTGGATTCTAAGACGATGCTTACTGAAACTGAATATTAAAGTGTTGCACTTTCTCGACTATTGCAGTCTGGAAAGTGGTTTTTTTGAAACTCTTGTAAATGATATACCCAGGTGGTCCTTAAAATTTGTAGCACGGTCTTCTATTGCCGAGGATCTGTGCGGAAGTAGTTTTTTTAATCTCTCCAATTGACCCAATGGAAAAGCAAAAATTATATTACTATGAAATAAATGGGATTTTTTTATAAGATATATAGAGCAACTTGTTTAGGGTTAGGGCACCTTTCCAGACTATTGCAGACTAGGAATTCTGCATTGCTTTGATATTTGAGAACCCCAGCTGTCCAATTAAAGATATCACAGAAATTCGATTGCAGACTTTCTGTTAAGGAGGAGAACTTTTTGCTGACAATCCACGGTCGCAGGGAGACATAAAGCGGAGAGGAAATAGAGACATTTTAAATGAATCTGATACATGTTTTTGTTAGATAGCATTGCGAAAGAAATGTTGATTATTATATACCTCATTCCCAGGCTGCGCACATCAAGAACCTCTAGTAGGCCTAGGTGTGTAGTGTGACCAGGACGACCACCAGATTGGTGTAGGCAGACTGCGAGAGAGGTGAAGAAAGTAAATTCAAATAGGCCCCCAAAGAATATTTTCGTCTTTGGTTTTAAGTTACGAGAGAAACTATTGTCGTTTCTCTAATTGGACGGACACCTATTGTCGGTATCTGGATAGACGAAAGAACTTGGTGTGACTATTGCCGTCGCACTGGGTTGGGACGCGATTGATTGGAATTTGGTGGTGAAAGAAAAATTAGAGCAATATTTGAAGAGACGAGATTTTGCTTCAAGACTTCTCATAGAGAAAAGCAAGATAAAATAAACATATAATATTCTAAATCTGAAATCTGCTTTTCGTTTTGGTATTAATCTGATCCAAGGCCCTCTCTATTATTAGCAGTATTTTTAAAATCAATAATTTATGCAGCAACATTATTGTGAGTGTATATTTTGTGTTCTCTGGCAATGTCTTTGTAGTTACCCTGCTCTGTTTCATGGTTAACTGAATTAGAGAATTCGTTAGGTAAGGTATGTGTTTAGCGGGATTACATACAAGTAAAATTCGAAGGGGCAGCTCATCAATCTTTCAGGGATTGTTTTGAAAATAAGAACATTGTTGATTATCTGGCGCCTGTGTTTCTGTTATCAGATAATTATTGCGAGTCACGTGGTGATATATAATATTGCTCCTGTGCTAACCCAGGGGTGGAGTGAGTAATTCCTCGAGAAGGCAGGATCGTCTGTGGGCGACATCCTTCGACTGTATGAAACTTCATTTTCCCAGAAAGTATAAATAGTTTTTGAGCCCCAGCACCGGTGTATGCTTGAGCTGAGAACATATATTTTAATGTCGCAGCGAACGGGAACTTTTCATAAATACTTGTTTAATTAACAGAGTAATTGTTTTGCTGCTAAACTTGAATGAGTTTGAGATCGAATCCTGAAATAGGAGCCATAGATCAGTTAATACAAAGATAATTAATTTGTCAGGAGTTAGGCTTAAGTTAAGTGTGAATTAAGTAATCGAATCAAAGTACTTAATGTCTCACAAGTAAAGTACCCGAAGTGAGGACTCGAGTTGCTCATCAAGTGATACCTTAAATTGAAGCTAGTGACGAGTATATTACACCTGTGAAATCCTAGCTGCAGAGTTCCAGTAATAAAAAGGTTATGGCGGGACAAATTTCAAATAAAAAGCGAATTTAGCTTGTGATGTCCATGTTTTGCTGATTATCCCGATGGTAATACGTCGTAAGTTGCTCCCAATTAATGTAATGTGTAGAATGATATCCCTCTCTCTGCCTGATATCCCGCTGTCTTTTATTCGTGTATGAATGTCCTTGTGCATGTTTGCTCCTGTTATTGATGTCAATAAAAGTTCTTTTCTCTTTTCGTTCCAGAAAATGGAAGCAGGTGCTATCGTTCATGCTCTGTATGAGAAATATGGATTTGTTAATAGGAGAATGAATATGTATGAAGATTCATTGTACAAACAAATAGTGGAGATACTTGAGGACAAGATGGAAATCATAGAAGAAGTTAAACTCTTGGATTTGCTGGTGACAGTGATGAAAGCGATGATGGAGACTACGGTGATGACGTCTTTGATGAGGAAATGCCAATTACATCGCAAGGTTCTCAAACACATCAAGAGTCTCCGACACCTGTAGCTTCTTCAGGTGAAGAATATCAGCCTTCGCCAAAAAAAAAAAAAAAAAAATCTTGGACGATGATTATAAAGAAGCAGCTTACATGTTTTGGACACACAATGAGAACCCGGAAAAGAAACGAAGGAAATTTTCATCTGTCAAGTCACAGTATAGATTAATTCAATCGAAAAACATCCTCTTTGAATATGAGAAAAAAGGCAAAAACCCAGTTATAAGAAACTTAGTGCAGCAGTTCACGATAAATTTAAAGAAAAGGTCGAGAGATGTGCAATTATACACGACAGGACTCTTCGCTTTTGGGCTCTTCAGATAAGTAAAGAGCTAGATCTGGATAATACTCTACAATTCAAGGTATCTCGTCACTGGCTGTGTAATTTTAAAAAGAGAAACAATGTCGTCAGTCGTTCTATCACGCATAGGGTTATCAAAACGTGGAAATCAAAAGAGGCTGAATTACATCACTTATCTACGACATTTATTACGTCCATGAAAGAACTTATGTTACTAGAAGACCTGAATCCTCATCAAGTATTCAACGCTGATCAAAGTCGATTTGACAAGGAACTCCATGCATACAGGACTCATAGGACTAAAGGTACGGTGGTTGTAAGAGGTGCATTTGGATCAGTCAGCGCTACTACTCATTCATATATGTTCATGCCGGTTATTCCCATGGATAGTGAAATATTGCGTCCGATGTACGTTCTTGTATCCGAATCCAGTGGTCAATTTCCAGGAAATAAGCAAAAATATCCCGATAACATATTGTCCCATCCAGGAAAGACTGCAAACATGAACAAAAGTGATTTAAAAGAGTTTTATTCTGTATTCTGGAATAGCCTGCCTGCCGATCGTGATAAAGTCTTGCTTTTGCTGGATTCATGGAGTGCAAATAAGGATGATAACGTATCAAATGAATTATGCCCTAACCATATAACACTGTTCAAACGTTTAATTCCTGGTGGTTGCACTGGTTTCATCCAACCACTTGATGTTTACTTCTTCCGTCCATATAAATCATTTATCAGGTTCATTACTGACACAGTTATCGCTTCCTCGGAAATTAATCTTTGGCATCGGGATAACATTTTACGAATGCAGTCCTTCACTCTCTTCCAATTCAGCGCCTCACGGTTTCGCAACATGATCAGGTTTACGTTTTACAAAAGCGGCTACTTGGATGAGGAGCCCGAGCCCTGGATTTCTGCATTAGATTATTGTTTTGATTCTAATATTCGTGACGAGTGTTCCAAGACCTCATGTGAGAACATCTCTTTTGTCAAGTGTGCTGATTTTGAGCAAAGTACCAGCTTATCACACGCCTTCATTGACGACTTACATATTGATTGTATCAATGTGTAGTACTTTGTACGTGCCTCTTTCCTTGACATGAATCGCATTTCAATTCAAACCCATGTCCTTCTGACTTTTGTTCTGTCTTTCGTTGTGACTTGTTTGAATACAATTCGCTTTCTCTTTAAACTTTTACCCGCCATAACCTTTTTATTTCTGGAGCTGTGCAGCTAGGATTTCACAGGTGTACTATACTCGTCACTAGCTTCAATTTAAGGTATCACTTGATGAGCAACTCGAGTCCTCACTTCGGGTACTTTACTTGTCAGCCGAGAAAGACACTACTTCATGTACCGGTGAAGAAAATGAAAACTCAACCCGTGAAAGAACGAATAGTCAGTCAGGTGAGAATGATGCATTGTCAAAGTCCCTTGCCGAATTCAAAGTTGAATTACCAATTTTTCATGGCTGGCCAGATAAAGAAAATTCGTTGAGTTTTTAGAGATTGGCGTTGCTTCAAGCAGAAAAAGAGCTAACGGAAGCTCAAGTACTGAAATTCATATTGCCAAAATGCCTGAAAGATGGTGCTTTCTTGTGGTTTGATTTCAAGCGTGACACATTGACCACTTTCAGCATTTTACGAGATTCTTTTTAAAGCAATTCTTCTCTTTTAATTATGAAATTGAATTAAATCAGATTTTGCAGTCTAGCTGCCAGGGTAGACACGAAATGATGTCGGAATTTGTTAGGAGAATGTTTAAATTATATTCAAGAATGGAAAGACAAGTGGAAGAAAAGAGTAAGTTTTAATTTATTATTCAACGAATAAATCCTGAATATCGAGCATTTTGTTTAAAAAAGAAATGTCTTTGAGAAAGCTGGAAGAACTTGGTTTAGAGATACAAAATCATCTGGTTGGCAATGTATTGTATGCTTCCAGTTATGGGGAAAGAAATAGACAAACCCATTATCCGCTTTACAGGGTGCTGCGAACAAAGAAATAGTCATGAAAGCTCATTTCAAGTCCCTGGATCCAGCCTTTTTAAAGAGAAATGGAAGGGGAAAGTTGCCTACTGATTCAGCTGGCGAGGTACTAGAAAGAAGGCCTATTGTTTGTTACCGCTGCCGGAAACCCAATCACAGAGCAAGTCAATGTACGGCGAAAATACGAGATTCTAAAGCACATAAAACTTCCCCTGTCCATTGTATGGAAAAATAATAAAATAAAAATGCAAAGAATGAGGTTCCTGAATCTCTCATTACTCTAAGATTAAGGGGATTATCACGGAATTGCTTTGTTGACAGTGGGAGCAATGTGAACATTTTGAGTTATGGATTGAGTAAAGTTTTACAGAAAAAAGTTCTGCCGTTGAATAAAGCAGATGTAGATATTATTTCAGCAAATGGTTAGACTACTCATATTGGATCAATGTAGTTAAATATTTATGTAAAGGGAAGAAAGGTTCCGACTTTCTTTTATGTACTTCCTGGGCTTAACCACCAGATCGTGAATAGTAGAGAATTTATTAGGGATGCTAAATTAAATTTGTACATAGGTAATAATCCTTAGAGCTTTGAAGGTGAGAAAACAAGATACAAATTTGACAGGCCATATGACACCAAATATAGTAAATTTGTTAGGGATTTGCATACGCTAGAGCTTGTTAAAAATTTGCCAGAAGAGCGTCGTGAAGAAATGATCAAAATGTTTTTAGAATCCGGGAATTTGTCATCTGGCAAGCCTGAAAGAAAGGAAGCACAAGGAAGAGCTGCTTATTCTAAGAATTCGAGAAAGAGGAGGTACTTTTATGAGAATGAAAAATGCAAGTTTGTTGTCTGCAGATTCAAAAAACGGGTATTAGCCTCCGACCGCAAGAAGAAAAGGTTTTCTGGAAGGATCTATCCCAGGACCCCTCATAAAATGTACAATTTATGGCAATGAATCACTCACGCTACTCGACATTGGTGCTACTTTGAACGCCGTAGACCACAAGCTAGTTTCAATTTGGATTGAAAATGGAGCTGTTTTGAAAGTCTTCTATCAAACTGAATACTGCGAATGGTTACCTATAGTTCAAGGGAAATTTATGCAACAGTTCACGGTCAAGATTTTTTTGTAAGGCAGAAATTTATTGTAAATAGATTGATACGAATCTGTTAGGAGGAAGAACATTTTTTATCGCAACTGGGATAATAATGAATATTAAAGATAAAGTATGGTGGCATGATTTTGACGATTCACTTGTATTTAAGTTTGAGAATGATGAAGAAACTGAATGTTGCTGTATGAATGAAAAGAAGAAAACTTATGAGGAAATTTAAACTGTTCGATAAATTTTTGAGAGACAATTTCAAAACTCAATTTTAATGAAGTGTAAGGCTTTTCGTAGAAAGCCGGGATCGTGCCTACAAATAAGGGGATGAGCTGTAGACAAATAAAGTTAAGAGAAATAAGAGAGGTACTCAGTTTTCGGCAGTTCACTGCCAATGCTCTAGTGGTTCCAAAATTATAAGTACATTCTTAGCGACTTGACTCACCCGCCTGGAAGTTGCCGTCGGCCTCTGCTAATTCGGGACTTGCTCCCAAAGCTTGTATGGCATAAGTAGCTACAGCAAAAACTAACTACTGCCAGCGCCAAGTCCTGCTGGTGTTCGAAACTGTTAATCAGAGAGTTGAGTTGTCTTTACGAACTGAATTGACTGTGAATACTACTTCCAACTAACGAAGTAACTATCTGATAATAAATAAAACAACTGCTAGGCCTTTTATTACTTTTGTGTGGTCTTTGTGTAAACCCCGTCTAGGAAGTACAGGCTTGTAGAGGACGACAAAGTTTCTGATAGTGCGCGGAATATTCCGGCACTACGATTCAATATACCTTCAGACGGGAAGACAAAACGCTTATTATTACAATTACATAAGTGGTTATATAATTGTTACATCACTTGTTACAAGGACTTTCTTGCTGCTCAGCGCTATGCAGTGAATGCTAATCCGCATTCATGAAATTTGTTTCAATATTGATGTTATGTAAATGTTTAAGAACTAATTTGCCATGATTGTCTTCATCGCATCTTATATGATAAACTATAAAGTTCGAGGATCAAAACCCTTTTATCCCTTACAGAAGAATAGAAAGGAAGATTTAGAGAACTTCTTTATAGCTATGAGGACTTATTGTGTAATGAATTGAAGATGACATTGCTTATAGGACATCATATCAAGCTTATGGACACAAAATCGTTCTCGTCAGGTGTACGTCTTTAACAGAAGAAAAAAGAAGGACAATGCAGAAATTACCTTCGCAGATGGAGCAAAGGGTGGTTATATGTAAGAGTATGTCAGAATATGTAAGCGCGCCGATACTTCGCAAGAAGCGTGATAGTACAAGTAAGATTGTCATAGATTTAAGGCAGACAAATTATCGCTCAGAACCTGAGAGTTACCTTTTACCAAACGTTCAGGATATTCTTGCCTTCATGGGTGGTAATAAAGTATTTAGTACCATGGATGTCTGTGAGGCCTATCATCACCTGCCACTAGTAAAGGAGTCACGAAAATACACAGCTTTTATTACACATTTTGGCAAATTGACTACCAAGTGGCACCGTATGGGGCCCGAAATTCGCCATTTACTTTGGCACGGCTCTTGAAGATTGTATTAGGCGAATCATATTATAAGACATGTATACTTTTCTGTGATGACGTAATGGTAGCAAATTAAACAATTGAAGAACATTATGAATAATTAAAGTGTGTTGCAGAGGTTTAGGGAAGCAAATTTGTCTATGAAGCCAGGAAAGCTTACCCACGGTGTCCAAAACTTTGAATTTTTGGGTTTTAAGGTGGAAAACGGAAGTACACTTGTACGGATGAAAAACGCAGGATGGAAGCACAGTTTGAGAGAACTAAGAACAAAAAGAAACGCATGAGTTTATTAGGGTTTTTTAATTTCCTGAGGCACTCAATCGCGAATATGGCGAAAATAACTTGGCCTTTAACACGGTTCCTAGGCAACGTGACTTATAGATGGGATGAGAGCTGTGACCATGCTCTTGAACAGTTGAAGACTGCTGTAATTAATTGTCCTACGTTAATGATACCTAACTTGAGATTAGCTTTCCATTTATTCGTTGACAGTTCAGAATTCTGCACAGGATTTTATTTAGCATAAAGGGGAGAAAATAATACATTAATTTAAGTATGGATATTTTGTTTTTTAAAAAACACCTTTGTCCAACGCAAATAAATACATAGTAGAAAGTATAAACAAAAATGGATAGGACCTTATGAAATTGTCTCGCAAGTTAATAAAAAGGTATTCGATGTGAGAATAACATCAAAGATGGTATATTAGTTAGAATCAACGTTTACCAGTTAAAGCTGAGCTACGAGCGACCACACTTTGTGGAAGATGCCAAGTTAATCTACAAAGAGCAGGAAAAGTAATCGATGGTTTGCACCTCAAGCCAACAGGTACTCTAATTTCAGACATTATTCTGAAATGGAGACGGTAAAAGAGTAAGTAAAGCTATTGACTTCTAATGTTCCCCTACTGAACAAGAAGAACGAAGACAGATTCAGCAGACTGTGTCACCGAACTCAGTTTAACGGAAAAGACACAGTTGAGAAGAAAGAAGATGAGTTGTGATAAGATATTGTTAAATAAAATTATGACGAACCTTCGAGAAAAAGGAGTATGCAATTATGTAAAGACACTTAAGACTTTGCAACTAAGAGCGTTTTAAAAGTGAAATTTGTGTATGATATTTGTATGGTTTAATGTAAATGTGACTCCTTTATTTCCTTTTGAATTTAATACATACAGCTTGGACATCTGTTTTTTTGTGTAAATATGCAGTGACTAAACGTTGAGTGAAAGTGGACACTTACAGACATTGGTGCAAGATAGTGAACTACACAAAAGGAAGCAAAACTGAACAAAAATGATAAAGACATCATTGAAAATACTGTGCTTTTTGTGGGGAGCCAATGTTAGAAAGTGATCTTTCTGTTTTATTTGAAAGCAAATTGGAAGTTAGTGTAAATAATTATTCTTGTTTCATATTTACTGTTTATTTGTGATATTTAAATGTACAATATTAATGTAAATGTAAGATATATCAAACCCGGCCCGGGAAGATATCAATTCTTATAATTTATTATGTATTCATTTTGTGTTGCTTATGTTATGAATATTTGGATGCATATTTTATTTTGAGATATTTTCCAGCATAGCCATCGAAGAAGCAGCCGCTTTTGAAAGCACCAGGAAAAGCAGCCCACCACTGTATAACTTGTTGAATTTTTTCTATGTTTGAGAATAGCGGCAGGTCATAGCATTTCCTTTCCTATGACTTTGCCGTTGAGGGGAAACAGGGAGCTAGTTTTGTAAGTTGAATTTGTAGGTAGGAGGGAGGAAATTGGCCGCGATGTACAAGTGTATATCTCGAGGGGCGGTCAGCCGATAATTTTCATTCTTGCGTGATCAGTAGAGGAGGACATATCCCTAGCTGTGCATATGAGTAGTGTAAGATTTTTGAGTTCACTTGATCAAATTCCGAAATCAGTTTCAAAGATGTTCCTAATTTAAGTATTGCACATTTTAAGAACTGATTTTTCAACCTCTGGGAATGGTTGGCGTACAGCGTAATATGATTTCATTTGCTTACCGGATTTGCTGCGATTACATTTTTATGTGATGAATCGGAAACTGGGTGGATTCTAAGACGATGCTTACTGAAACTGAATATTAAGGTGTGACACTTTCTCGATTATTATCGTTTCTCTAATTGGCCCTAAACCTATTATCGGTATCTAGATAGACGAATGAAATTGGCGTCACTATTGTCGTCGCACTTGGTTGGGTGGCGATTGTTTGGAATTTGGGTGGTGATAGGAAGATTAGAACTGTAAGTCTCGTCCTTAGAAGCTCACCGGCTCGCTTAGAATGTTAATAACGACTCAATTAGTCAAGGATTTTGATTTCAACCTAGTAATGAATAGTGCGTGTCCACAACTGGACAAAAACTGACTTTGTCTCACTGGTAATGGACAGCTCCTGCTTTGCATAACAGATCTAAGTTGGTCATTTAAGTGCTCGAAACCACGACATTTCGTAATGAATAATAGTACAGAACAACAAGAGTAATCGTTATTGTAATTTCATAAATATTAAACGAAAGCTCTTACCTTAATCACTTGCTTAATAGATTGTATGAAAGAAATAGTAGGTGCAACAATGGATCTAACTTCAACATCATGTCAGAAATATCAGATGAAACCGATGACGAACGAATAATATTCAGTGACATCAGAACATTCTATATTAAATTTTCCCATGTAGGTAATAATTACTGCCCTTATGAAACTCTTATTTTAAAAGGTTTCTCTTCATGTGTCAATTACTGGTATACTGTCCGTTACTGGTAGGTTTACCTTATATAGTTTTAAGAGAAAACGATCACGACAAGACAACGTTTGAAATCTTTTTGGCTAGATTATTTATATGTAACCTATTCCAAAACGAAACTCCTACTGGCTTGTAGAAAAATAACATTATATAGAAAAGTTAGCTAAAACGTACTAACATTACTTGTTTACAGAGGCATATTCTAAAAGCAGTCACTTGCCGCGCCGATACATCAGTTTTGATTGTGCTTCTCTACGAACGGCTGACGTACCCAGCAGTAGCGGCTCGTGGTCTAAATTAGTTATTTCCAGTGCTGATTTCCAGGGCTGACCAGTTTATTTATAATATCAGTTGTCCGTCTTCTTCAGTCTTGATGAATAGTGATTCTACGAGCCCCCGAACTGGGTGTTACCTCCTCTCAATTGTTAAGCACACATCCCAACTTCAAAAAGTTTACTGTTAAAATCGTTAGAAACCTTGCAAACTTTTATTTTGGTTCTTTAGTCCCAACGATTCAAAAAAACATCAATTTTCCATGTTTCCCAACAGTACTATATGTTCTACAATTTGCGGCCATTTTTGGTCCCAAGATCCATTTTCCATGTTTCAAGGGACCTCAGAGTATTTCCCAGCATTACTGCCTTATAACTCTGTTTTACAATTTGTATTTTTTAGTCCCAACGATTCAAAGCATCCATTTTCATGTTTCCCAACAGTACTATATGTTCTATAATTTGCGGCCATTTTTGGTCCCAAGATCCATTTTCCATGTTTCAAGGGACCTCAGAGTGTTTTCCAACAGTACTGGGTTGTTACTCTGTTGTACAATTTGTAAGCATTTTTACTTCTAGGGATTCGAACAATCATTTTTTCATATTTGCAGGTCCCGTTGCACGCACTTAGGACCTCAAAGTGTTCCCCAACAGTACTGGCTTGTTACTCTGATGTATGTTCTATCATTTACAGCTTTCTTGTCATTATTTTAAAACATTGGGCCCCGTCGGTCATGTTGCGTTCATATGGTGTTGTATCATACTGTTTCTAACATACTGCTTTTAACATTACAACACTAACTATATATACGTCCTACAGGGGCTTGCAGCCCGGCCAGCAAGGTCTGGTATAACATTCGCTTATTATTTTTAATTTAAGGCATGTGTGTTCATCTAGTTTATATTTCCACTTGTTATCACCCTGTCACATAGTACCGGGGACCCCTACACGTTTCGGTCGCATAACGTTGTCCCAACCCACTTCCCAACCTGAGTGGAGTACTAAGTCATTGGTTAAAAGGGCCGTGGTTCAAGTCTCGGCAGGGGCATAGGTGTGCCTTTGCACAGCCAAAGGCCAAATAAGTTGTATTATTGCGTGCTTTTAACACAACTGCATTCATCTCCCCGATAAACCATTTTGGAACCAATACTTTTTTATTACACTGATCGAAAAGGCCATTCTGTAGTTTCTCGCAACTTAATGTAATTTCACAATTATTTATCACCATGCACGCTGTATGATTCACAGTTAACATAGCATTTTGACGGTTGTGGGTTCAATACCGGCAGCCTACCATCTTGACTGAGGTTTTCCCTCAGTCACCGCATATGGGCGGTTGTAGGTTCAATACCGACAGCCTACCATCCTTACTGAGGTTTTCCCTCAGTCACACCACGAAAATGCCAAAATGGTACTTTCATCATAGGTCCACTTTCCCTATCCCGCTCTCAGCCTTCAATGCCTAAAGGCCATAAATAAAAACATTGCACATCATTGTGGTTCGGAATCCACTTTAGCATTTACGAAACCTCGGTTGCGTGCCTTTTTCAATATAGTTGCAATACGAGGGCTCGCCAGTTTGTTATCCTTGTTCCATATTTACAATAATACAAGTACATGAAACTGGATTTCTTATTTTGTCCTATGCACTTCTCATTTCTATAGGACATTTATATGTTTTGTATATTTTAAAAAATAAAACTTTTTTAAAACAAAATCAACAACTACTTTTTACAATTACACACATATACATGTTGCATAATATATATATACTAGTACAACATCTCTGTACATACCTCGGGATTCTAAATCAAGTCAAGACAATCTCTTTAGCACCTCTTTCAGCATCAAATGTTAAGAACACAATAAGCTTTGTTCATCTCACTTCCAGGGTCTATGGTTCTTTTCCCTCCCTTCTAGTCTGTATCGTAATGCAACTTCATTGGTATGCCGACTGTATCCCGTCATCTATTTAATTTTTTTTCTGTATAATGAGTTCGTCTATATGCAGTTTCTAACCGCCCAATTCTTCTTCAACACCACAAAAAAGGTACCATTTTTGTATGTGTTGCGCGTGATAATATATATATATATATATATATATATATATATATATATATATATACTCTCTGTCATACTTCCTATTACGAACGCTGTGAGGGGGTCTCCTACATTTGCATAAAAATACCCTAATATACCGAACCGAACACCACTACTATCATATCCATACTGTTGGCAATACTGCCGCACACGCCGTTGGCGTTATACTACAAATGACGTCACAGAAGGTTGTGCGGCGCTACTCGTGTGCAACTGAAAAAACTGGAGAGTGTGTCAAAGACAATGAATACTTAAGTATTCACTGTTAAAGATACGAAATGAACGACTGTGTTGGTTGAGCTGAACAACTTTGCTGTTCGTTCACAGCACACTTCAGTGTATCGTTCACTCTGAACGACTCATTCAAAAACAACACATCGCTAATTAATTATGAATTATTATTATTCTAATTATAGGTAGTCGAAATTCTTACCTGTGTTTCTGTAACCATCAGCGCCAGCGGAAACTTCTTGATTTACACCAATATTATTTTACGTACGGTGGTAACATAATCTACTACATTAGGAAAAACAAATATTTTTACCTTCATACAATCATGCCACCGGAAGGAATAGTGCACTAGCCTACTAACCGTTAGTGCTTTATTCGGATTTTGGACAGAATGATTAAACAGTGTGTCGTCACGCGCACTTTGAGAATTACTCTAATTTGTAGTTCCCATGCGGCTTAGCATGTTTTTTCGTTCGTTGGACAGCGTGGAACGTTGGAAGAAGTTTTTAATAATTATTTCAGGAACTGAAGTCAAAATTAATCCTGTCAATTTATTTAAATTTTTAATAGTTATTTATCAGCATTAATATGTGATAATATTAAAAACTTGTTACAACAAGTACAACCCGAAGAAATCTTTCCAAAAAGCCGGAGCCCGGAGATAAGGTGTTCAAACTCGGAAAGGTGATCACCTTACATGTGACACAGCAACCCTTCTCTTGCATCTCACTTGCAGTAGAGAAACCTGAGGACGAAATTGTCAAATACAGTGACTTCAACTGTCACTCATGAGTAAAAGCACCATGAGTGTCGAGGGCCCATCTTTGCACAACAGACTGCCTTTCAACAAATGAATGACTCTATTCCATTTAGCCTATAAAATGATAACTTTTTGGAAACTAAACCCACTGTTGGCGTTGCTGGATAATTTGAACTGTTTCTAGAAAGGTATACGTGTAAACTACATTAAGAATCCAAATGAAATAAAAAAAAAGTGAACGAAAAGCAACGCTGATTTAAGATTGACCGCTAGATAATATAGAACAGAGATCAATTTGTAACAGAAATAAACTAGCAATGAAAGCAAGAAAATACAATTCAAATCGATTCTACTAAAATGGGAACTGGTAAGATCATTAATAAATATCTCTGGGTTTATTTCCGATGTAAACTTGTATCAGTTAAGAAGTGATTGATGCCTCAATATATGCCCGAGACTTATGCTGAAGGCAGATGCAGCGACGGTGAAGGCAAGGTATCTTGGCGGAGAAAGGCAAATATACTGGTGAGTTTCCACCAAGGCATATGCATCCGCGTCTTGCTGTACATTCAAGCCGAATCGTGGTTGTGATCTCTTGTTAATATAACCCGTCCTTACAACTAAGTGTTTGTTTAACACGTAAATTATAACTCAAAGCAAGAATAAAACGAGGTTAGATTTCTTCACTACTAATTCACTTATGAAGTTTTAAAAGTGATTTTATAATTAAATTGTTTGAATTATTCAATAAAAATCAATCGTATGTAATGCTTATGAACCTTATCTGGATTAGTCTATATTGATCTACATACTTTTGCGGACTAGAGAAAATTATTTGTGCATCATCATCTGCTGATTTAAAATTTAATTTTCCATGTTCTCTACATTTGCTTGCATACGAAAAATGACATATTGTATTAATCAATTTATATTATGATTCAAAATATTAAAATATAATACCTTAATTTTATATATATATATGTATATATAGATATATAGCTATATATATAACATGGATATTAGGTTGAAATTATTATATATTCTTCATTAATTCCAAGGCACATCTTCAAACCGAAACTTGTTTTATTATATTTGTTGAAGTAACTTTTGAAATGAGAACAGGAAAGAGGAAACATTTCGGACGGGAATATTCTATATAATGAAGTTATTTATTGCCACATGGAGAACATTATTCCATTTAATTTCAAAATAAAGTTTAGTCGCTTTTGTTGCCATCAGCGTTCGATATACGAAACATAATGTGGACAATTTAGTCGCTTTCCAATTTATGACGGAAATTTGCATTTTATTATGTGGATATGCCCAAGTGCTGTACGATTTTGAAATTAAAGTTAAGATGCCTCAGGTTAGAAATTCCATTTTCTTCTTCTTCTCTTGGACTATTTTTTTCTCCTCGTTCCAAATTTCCCACTGAAGTAGAGTGGACGGAGGAGTTATATCCTAAGAGGAACAATGCGAGCGAAGGCTTCCCCAGCGGTGGATGTTGCTTTCGCATTCTTGAGTTTCTAGAGATTCTCTCGCACACAATGAGATCTCTCGTTATTAAACCCATTTCCTGATTTCCTGCTTTCACTGCAGGCATTGCAAACAAGGATTGAGTTTGGAAAGTTAGTTTTAAATTCCATTAGAATATTTTTTGACGCAGGAGAAGAAAAAAAAAATCCATGTTGTGAATTTCTTCTTTAGAATTCCCTATTCGTTTCTTGTAAAAAAAATATGGTTTCCTGTTTGGTATTCTTGATATGTATCAACATGCACGGCAGTGCATGAGCCAAGTTCTTCACGTCAGAAAACGTCAGCACTGCCAGAAGCATGTTATACAGGAACAAGAGTTTATGGCAAAATCGACGATTTTGGGGCCCAGTAAAAAAAAAATGTTAAAGATAGGAATATGAGCTTTTGCCGTTAAGGAGATATGGTAAATGTGTGCAGATGTGCAAAATTTCATATTCGTATCTCAAACTATGTTCTAGTTGTGAACCCCTGAAATTGCACATTTTAGGCTAACTGACTCACTCACTCACTCACTCACTCACTCACTCACTCACTCACTCACTCACTGACTCACTCATCATATTGTTTAGGGTGTTTGGAGTAAGCTAGAAACATGAAATTTGGTATGAAGGTAGAGGATGATAAGTAGATAAAGGAAAAATTCCGACATTTTGAAAAGGTCGCCATCTTGGATTCAAAATGGCCGCCAAACCTAAAATTTCAAAGAATACACAGCCTAAACGACTAAAGCTAGAACAGTGAAATTTGGTATGAAACTACATCATCGATAGCAAATTAAGAAAACTTTTTAAAATTTTGAAAAAGTCGCTATCTTGGATTCAAAATGGCCGCCAACCCTAAACTTTTAAAGAATACACAGCCTAAACGGCTGCCGCTAGAATAACGAAATTTAGTTTGACAGTACAACATTATCAGTAGATTGTGAAAATACTACAAAATATCTCTAAATACGCCATCTTGGATCCAAAATGGCGGACGTCATAAATCCATTTTCCACACTGCTTGAGCCAGAGATACGAAATTTGACATAATGATGTATTATCAAGAGTAGTTTAGGAAAACATAACAACGTTTTAAAAAAGTCACCATCTTTGATTCAAAATGGCAGCTGAAATACCATTTTTCACATCGTTCGAGATAGAGAAATGAAATTTGGTATGACAGTGTATCATCACGAGTATGTCACGAAAATATAAGAAAACGTTAAAAATGTGTCCATCTTTTATCCAAAATGCCCGCCTAAGCCCCACTTTATAACGACTGAAGCTAGAGAAACGATATTTGATATGAAGGTGTACCATTACGAGTAGGATAGAATAAATTCGGCTCGTTTCCCCTAGTAGGGCGCAGTTCCCAGCGGGAGCCTGATTGCGATAAAGGAGTGCGCCCCAGCGAGGCCATCTTGGAATTCTGGGGCCAGCGCCCCAATGAGGCGAAGCGAGCATATAAATTACACAAGTGTAAAAAGCTGCGAAATACGAGCAAAAGCACCAGAGGTGCAAAATGTCCAGTCAACTCCTTCAATCTTAAAAAGTGGTGAAATGGAATATGGATGAGCCTAGTTCCTCGAACCTAGCTCCTGCGTGTCCCACCAAGTTTTACTCGTCACAAACGTTAGCACTGCCAGGAACATGTTAAACAGGCAGAATGTGGAAGTTTCACATGGGGCGCATGAAGGGATCATGGGGCGCAGTGCCCTGCAGATTCTGGTTGTGATAAAAGGGCGCAGTTCCTCCAAACTCCTCAAGTTCGATGCGCGGCCTGTCGTGGGATTCTTGGCGCAGCGACGCGAGCGAATCGAGGGGAGTATCAACACGCACGGCAGTGCATGCAGCCGTGTTCCGCTTGTCACAAAACGTCAGCATGCTATACAGGAACAAGAGTTTATTTCGAAATCAACGATTTTGAGGTTCTGTAAGAAACAAGATGTTAAAAATTGGAATATGAAATTTCGAATTATGACGATATATCATCACTAGTAGATTACAAAATATCTGAAAGACATCATTTTGAATCCAAAATGGCTGACTTCATAATTCATTTTCCAGACTGTTTGAACTAGGGATACGAAATTTGGCATAAAGGTGTATTAACAAGTGTAGTTTAGGAATAATTTATATTTTTGAAAAAGTTGTTAACTTGGATCAAAATGGCCGCACAAAAACTTTTACCACACCATTCGAGCTACAGAAACGAAATTTGGTATGAAGGTGTACCATCACAAGTAGGTAACGGCAATGTAAGAAAAACTTTTTAAAAATAGCTCTCTTTAATTCAACATAGCCGCCCAAATACCATTTTCCAAACCACTGAAGCTAGAGAAACGAAATTTGGTATGAAGGTGTACGTACCATCACGAAAATGTTTCAATAAATCGATCAAACCACCGCTATGAGGGTGAAGCCCCCGAGGGAATATGGAAAAGGTCTGCACAGCATGGGGCGCTGCCCCCAGAAAGTCTGATTACAATAAAGGGGGCGTACCCCTAAAAATTTGAAGTTGGGGCGCACACGGAATTCTGGGGCAGCAC
>JAGDQP010026984.1:0-10389 GCA_022664845.1 Lepisma saccharinum
TAGAAGCAAAGTCAAATGAATAGACATTTACATCTGTGACTATCATAATCATGTTTCCTTAAGACTTTTAAATGTTTCTTTAAGGCTAGCAAATTTCCACTTCAACGTAAAATTCCATTTATTTGATAACTTCAATTTCAACCGAAATCCACACGGCTGATTATCGTGTAAAAACCGCTGATGTCAAGAGTATGCTCTTTAGACTAAATACGTTAACCACTGATAGAAATACTTATGTGGTTGTAGTTCCTTCCATAATCGTCAGAATAAAGATGATTCAAAATTCACAATACACGATAGATATAAATATAGGTAAATACCGCACTTATTCAAGACATTTTTATTCGATATCTCCTTGATTTACGCGTGAATTTTGTGGTTGATTTTCCCATTTCCTTGTTCGAAATCAACTGCACTCATGACGAAATAATGTGCTTTCCTCTCGCTCGTGACATTGGGCTCCCCTTTCCAAGTCTCATTGCACTGTGGCTTGCAACTCTAGACTAAATAGACGGAGGACGACTCACTGCACTCTTGTTGTGTATAGAATTTCTCTACTTGCCTTGGACATCGGTGAAAATGACGGAAATATTTGTTTTACGTCACATAGGCAGAAATAGGCAGTACCGTAACGGTGAAATAAGTATTTTTAGGCATTATAAATTTGTCGACTTTTTATATAATTTCTCATGAAACATACATATACAGCTTCATTTTAACTAGGTAAGAACGACATAAATAAGTTTTATCTAGAGATCCATGATCTGGTCATGACTGTAAATGATAAAAATTCACTTTTTGTACACTTCGACCAATATTAAAGACCTTATCTAAGTACCTTGCAGCTATTTTTTTATATTACCTCTCTATAGGACATAGATTCTCCTAGCAAAATTTCAGAGCAGATTTCGATATCGCACGTTTGCAAGAAAACTGTCCCAAATCAAAAAAAGTAGAATTTTACACTGTAACGGCCACTTCCAGAATTCGAGGAGTAGCTGTGAAATACCTCGATTACAGAAACGTATTAGTAGGCGATTAGCACTTAAAAGCATACAAACCGTGAACGAGATCGACATTCCCCTTAATTGTACAGTTGGAGTAACAGAATATTAGATTTTTTATGTGTTGTTCAAGAAACGTATCTGAATATCTAGATGCTCGAAATAAAACGTTCTCATGCACAGTTGAATGTCTTTTATTTCCTAAGTTCACAAGTTTTACCGTTGCTGTCAAAACTTCTAAAAATTATGATACAAATGCTTCTGCAATCGGTGATCAGTTCAACACAATTTACCTGAGTTTACACACAAAGGAAAAAAAATGCATAAGAAATATACTCAAATTCGCTTGAATTATTTTCACACTGATTGCATTACACACACTCTTATTTATATATGTTATCAGTTTATCGAATCTTACAAGAATGTTCAATGAGACACTTTAGATATATTTATTATACTGCAGAAACAAACTCTAACCTATTCTAGGTCAGACAACGTACTCAGTAGTAGTATCAAGATGCACAATAAATCGGTATTGAATTTCACTGTCCAGCTTAACAAACAAATGCTATGATCAGACGCTTGTATAATTAAACGTTGGATCTGTAATTTCAACTTGTAACGACGTCTGAAAATTTGCACGTTCAATAACCCATATTGTCCGTATAATTGGACAATGGGAATTGATTTCTCTTTGATACAATTAGTGAAATATAGAAAAAAAAAATAAACATCTCAACAGCAGTATATGAAAATTGCGTTTATTAGTAATCTTGATTCTCTAATTATTATTTGTCAGTAAAATCTTTCTCTGTTGTTATCGATACACGAAGATATTCTGCTATTGACAATTATTTTAACAACACAAATTATACTTATAACTTCAGTAAACCACGAATACAGTTTGACAAGTTTAACCACTGAACCGTAGATGCCTACCTACAATACCGGATAAATAGGTAAGTATTTATACACAGGTAATTTACCTCTTAATGTTTTAGGTGTGCATTCGGATTTTATTCAGAAAAGGAATCTGGATTTTGAACGTCCGCTGTGTCTTTGTGAATGACTTTTATCTTGCGTTTCGCAATCTATGTCGTAAAAATCAATAACAACTTTTTCTTAACGAAATTTGAACTTTAGCATCAAATGTATGATGTCATACCTAATGACAAAGCCATCAGATTATCTTTCTGTATATTATCAATGAAAATATGGAATGATTACACTAACACAAATACAAAAATACTATACACTTCACATATAAGGTAATAGGTCCGTATTTCGTCCCCCAGTTATATTTTTCATTCTGGAGAAGGCACATATAGCAGTACAGCTCTAGAAAGAATTCACTTATACTTTGATGGTTTTTGGTCTCAACAATGCTTTGGCTAGAATTCTAATTGTAGTACCAAAGACAATAAAACAAAACATTTTTGAAAGCAAACGTTACGTGATGGTTACACAAAATGGATCCTAACTTCGTCCCCCTGATTTCTGTAAATAGTACCGTCTCATGAGCAAGTGGAAATAATATTGAACAAGATATATACACAAGATATACATATTTTTTTTATTTTCTAATAAATGTTTAGTAGTTACATTAAATGGAAAGGGGCGATGGAAAGCCCGATGGAAAGAGGCTATTGGGAAGACCGAGACGTCGTTGGGAGGACAATATTAAAAGAGATCTTCGAGAAGTAGGTGTTCGTGATGAAAACTGGCTTGATATTGCCCAGGATAGAATCCAATGGCGAACGTTCGTTACTGTAGCGATGAACTTGCGAGTTCCATAAGCCATAGAGTTAGTTGGTTTTAGTTACATCAAATAACGAAGAAAGGATGTAAAAAATACATACATTTTACGATCATTGTGAAAATAAATCAAGACTTTTAAGTAACAAAGCAAAAGCCACAAACAAAGTCCTTTGGGTTACTTGAAGAGCAACAAAGTTCATGCTACCATTCGAAACAACGTGTGCAACGAATGTCCTTCTCTCCATGTTAGTTTAATGAGTACAGTTTACCACAAGCAGGATACTCCGCATCGTTGTCACTGTCTTCATTATCTGTAGACACATAGTCAATGTCATCGCTACAGCCGCTTTCATTTGATGTGTCATCATGTCTTGCTTTGCGTGTTACTTTACGCTTCCTTCCTCTAGACGAAAGGTTCAGTTCAGGTGGCATTGTTCTTTTTGGCATTGGCTGCTTCAACTGTCTTCTTGTGAAGAGAGCTGGTCACCAAAAGAGCAGATCCTCTACGAGTAGATGTTGATGCTTTTACGACTGAAACAGATTTGATCTGAGTAGGACTGGCAGTAGTTCCTGGTGTTGCTGACTGCTATGTCTCGATTATTCCTGTCCTGTAATAGACTCTTCTTCGGTTTGAGTTGTATTGAGTGTGTGTGCAACAAAATCTACATCTGTAAAGACATTAGTGTTAAAGGGAAATATTCCTGTTTTCCTAAATCCATTTACTGCAGTCTGCACACTAGCTGCACGTATGTAGGCTTCATTAAGCAGTTTTGCCACTTGCAGATTCGTAAAAACTCTTTCTTGATTGCTACTCAGCCAAGTCTCAATAGCGTCAGCATAGAATGTCATTAACGGTAACATAAAAGCAACATACAATGGTTGCATTTTAGCTGAGTGTGGATTTAGAGACAATTGTAACGCCAAATCAATGTCATTGATGTTTCGCGTATGTGAGTAGTTTCCATCTATATAACAAGTACTATGAGATCTTCCTTAGTTGGCTTTGTGATAGATATGAATTGTCGAAACTATTTTTTCGAACAGATCACCAGTTATCCAACCAGACTCACCAGACTCGTGAACTGCACCGTCCAGCAGCTCTGCATTCATGAGCTTCCTGGGAAAAATCATCATTGGTGGTACAAATTGGCCACTAGCAGACATGAACGTTACGACTGTTACCAGTGTTCGTTCCTCTTTCCGCAGAAGATATTTTATGAACTTTTTTTTTACGGCCACAATTTTTTGTGTCCGTTTCATCGTCGTTGAACAGTCGCGTTGGATTGTGATCTTTTTTTTTGTCGAATGCTTTGCCCAAAATGGAAAAGAATTGTTGCACATTACAGGAGAAAATCCTTCGATTCTAGAAAGAAAGATTTTGAGGTTTTCGCAACGATAACTAAGAATGTCGCTTGAAGAAATTTCGCATCCATTTGAGACCGTTGAACCAATTTTCCATCGCACAATAACCGACCAACTTTTCTTCCATTTTCTTATCGAATACAGATTTTCGCCCATTTTTTTTTCTCCACTAGTCCTTCCGATGTTAATTGTGTTCCTTTCTTACAGTATTCTTTCAACGTGGCTTGGAGAACATTGGGCTCGTTCGGAAACTACGAACGAGTTTAACGCGTTAATCTCGTTCTCTCACGAAGCGTTCGGAAACCACTTTCGTGAAGTTCGTTCATTTAGTTAGCCGTTCGGAAAGTCACTCTCAGTTAATTTCGTTCGCGCACGAAACGAACTAGCTCTGACTTCGTGAACTTCGTTAAAATTAACATGGCCACCATCCGCATGATAAAGTTACCTCGTTTCGCATCATGTAATTTTATTTTGCTTCATCTAGAGGTATAAAATTGTAGCCATGGCTGCTATTTCTGCAGTAGAGAGCAATTTTGACACAACTAATGTACATAGCAGATTAATACAACGGTTTATTGTAAACAATTGATTTATCTTTACTTTAACATATTTAACACTTTTTCGAGCTGTGGATTGCTGTTAGATATCATGATTGCCACTAGATAGCACCACCAGTAAAAGATGAAATTATTGAAGAATGCTTTTTCTAGAGGCTTTTTGAGTAAAAGAAAGAATAACGTCGTATCGTACAAAATTATCGCGTTTATGAAAGACACTCTCCAGTTCTGTGTATTATAACAGACTTTTCTAATGATTTCAGTTAAACGACAAGTTCTTGAAGGAAGGCATGCTGTTTTAGCTTTCATAAAGGCTGAATGCACCACGTTTTAATTGTAATGCGCAAGCAGCATTAGAGTCTTGAATAAGATGGAATTGAATTGAATTTTACTTCTGACCTTTAGACATCTAAGGCTGAGGGCGGTATAAGATGGACTATCAAGTATTTATTAAAATAGTTGTTTTGTCTGTCGGCCGGCCGAGCGGTCTGTGGGGATAGGCCATCGGCTCGAAGGTCCCGGGTTCGAATCCCGGCATGTGTGTGGATTTCAACAGCTAAAGGTGAATCGTGACGGGACGAAGTCCAAAGTTACTAAACTGGCCTATATAAAAATAAAGTTAAAGTTGTTTGGTCTATATATTGGTTTCTCTTCTTGGCAATACAATTTGACTAAGACGTTAAATGTTAATTCCTTCCAATTTCTTTTAAATATTTTCTGAAATTGGAATATGTTTCTTGTCCCGTAAATGTGACTTAGTAGTTGGCGAAGTGATGGAAATTTTGAAGAATATAGAAATATATTTGAACTTCAGCCAGATAATTCTTGTATAAAAGAGAATCGATTTATTCTACTGTTGACCAAATGCAACGAGTAGAATGCTAAGTTCGTTATACAAGTGTAGCAAATGAAATCTGAAGTGAATATAAGGAATTTCTCCAAAGAAAGGTCTTACATGTTGGTAAATAACGTTATTGTTGGAATAGAATCTCTCCAAGAAACTAACTTGCTTCGTATTTTGAGCCTCATGTCCCTACTTATAACCACACCTTCTATTTTCGTTTATTTCTTTGTTATGTATGCGAGTTGGTGTCTATCGTTATCCTGACAACGGTTTGGAGCGTTCGGAAATAACGAAGAAAACGAATTTCACGAAAATAATTTTCAGCGTTAAGATCATGCATTCCGTGAACTTCGTTATGTATTTCCGAACAAGCCCATTGAATGCTTTACTTGCAGCTTTGTTGCCTTCTTTCTTACTGGATTCCTTGTCCCATTGCTTCCAGGGTGCCATCTGAGACGAAAAGAAAGGGAAAAATTCATAAGTTCTCAATTTCGTCCCCTGGACGAAAATAGGAATATCAGTGGGGGAAGAAATTAGGAAAAAAACACGAATTAAACATGGCGGCCGATATCTTCGTTCACACTGATCTTGGACATCTAAGTAACGCATGGATTATAACTACAATATATGTCAAGTGTAACGTATAACACTCAAAGGAAACTACGTATTTTGATTAGTACATCGGTAGGACACTTTTTTCTTTACCGTATTACACATTCACTTGAAATAAGTGGGTAAATCAATTATTTTCATGAATTAGGTTTTCTCAGGAACACATTGCATACAAAACGTAGAGCTGAATAAGCTGATTATTCTTCAGTGTTTTACTTTCTGGTCTGTAATAACTTCACTTCGACCAACGCACGTAACAGGCCGCATACGGAATACAGACGTCGCTGCTAGAAATAAAATCAAAGTTCCGTACTTACTGCGAACTCCAGCTTGAAGACATATACATATGTATGTGCCCCACAAACCTTAGCCTATAGCGTCTATTTGTATAAAAATTTCCACTTCTCACTGTACAATTTCTTGTATTTCTTAGGACAGTATTGGGCCTCCGCTTCTTATTCTGAAGACAATCACAGCATAATCTAACTAATTTCAAGGGCTTCTTCTTCTTCTTTACCCACTCTACATCAGAAGTAGGCATATAAATGACGTAGAAAAGAACGTTCAAATGTAAAATAGTTCGATTACATTGGATAGGATAAATAAATGTCCACTCTTCCCTGAAACACTAATACACCACAGCGAACAAAAATTATTACGTTGAGCCGTGAAAACAGTGTCGCTCAAACGCGGGCTCGCATGACCTCGGTCACAACACGAGGAGGAAAAGAAGTGATCTCTTGAGAAGCTATATACAAAATCCGTCAAGCACTTACAATATTTACCGGCAGCTCATGTTGATAAATGTGTGTCATTTCTGTCAAAGAAGAATGGTTTTCTAATGATTTTGCGCAAAAAAAAAAAAAAAAGAAACAAAAAAATTAAACATTTTGAGTTGTAACACTTTTCTTGCAAACGTGTGATATAATCTCATTGATGGTCTCTTTGTCAGTGGCATGGTAATCCTGAACAATAATCAGGGGCCATGATCTAGCGTCGGGGCCGGGATTTCAACTCAAGCCATCGTATGAAATGGCCGTAATTTCACCAGACCGCCTGTAGGAGTGTAACCTACCCAACTTTGAAATTGTTACGGTGAAAAATCGATAGAAACCATGCAAAACTACAATTATACCTTCCCAAAATTGACTTTACACACCCCGAAGTGAAAGTCCTGGCGGAATCCATGCGAACTCTGCCTAAATCTGAAGTCAGTTTCTATCCATAACCTTTCGTTTGATCGTTACATTGAACGCATTATAAGTTGAATGCACTAGTTCAAGAAACAAATGAGCGGAGAATCTAATTAGTGTCTTGGAAAACACTATCGTTGACATATAATATTTCACTTTCTCATCTGTAAATATGGGTTTTTGTAAACAATTAAAATCACTGAAAAAAAAACTGTGAAAAAGGCATTTGAAAACATTTACCTATATCTTGCGGTAGATGTGCTTGTTTCTTGAGCCAATCTTTTAGATATGCCATATCCTTCTGTACTTGTAGGTCGTCCTCACCAAGCATCGTTCTCAGAGATATTTCATCTTCCTTCGTCAGATGTTTGAAATACTTACACTTTATCATTTCGATCATGTTAATCTATAAAAGGAAAAATAAAAAATTTAAAATGTTGACAAAAATATGTTTTCTTGTGTGTATTTTGACCTGGTATTTGTTCGGTTTAATTGAGATTTAAAAGTTTATCTTCGCATATTTCAGCTGATAATATTTTAAGTCAGACATTTCTAATGACCTCTATCTAAAAGTGATAATGTACTGACTGCTGCCATTGAAAATCCCATGAGTATATGACACCAGGGAGCTGAGAGGACACAATCTCGTTTTCCACTTCCAGTTTAAACCAATATGAATCAAACTTTTGGATCTAACTAAGTTTTTCACGCTTCAATTCTCTGTGCTGCCCGTTTATGTCTTAGATCTTGTAACAAAAACGTATTTTTTTTTCAGTATTTTCTATTATATGCAGAGTACTGTATACTATTATATGAAATTACGACTATTATATACAGAGCACGGTATACTTAGAAATTACGACTTAAATAAGAAAAATGGGTCACATAGCGTTAAGAAGCGTATAAAATTGGATTAAAACTGAAAATTTTAGTTCATATTGGATTAGACTGGTAGTGGACAAACGAGTTTTAATATTTGCTCTGAGGTCTATCTTTCGACACTAAGCAGTCACTCCAGTATCGTTGCATAGAGCTCGATGGATATTTCCAATTGCATCGTTTTCTGGCATCGTAAAGCTTTTGTTTTAGTTGGGGATGCATTTCTTGTGATGGCTCTAGTATCCCTAAAACATCCGTGTTTATCGTTGCGTCTGGTCCTCCGAAGCAGTGTTTTCAATACATAATATTGTAAACTATCAGGCCTTTATGAAGTAGAACAGTGTAACGGATAGACGAGTAACCTGTTAGTTGATTTTGTATTTTAAAAAAGGCATGTTGAAGAGGCTTTATTTTACATATTTTAAATAAAGGATACATGATGCAACGTACGTCAAACATTGGTTTCATTCGTCTCGGAAGGGTAATGGGAAAAACTTTGTTTTGTATGGGCCATTTTAAATAACTTTGACTTCGGCTGGTCACAGTTATGAATGCGATGCTAGTTAAAATTCACATCCATGTCCCAGCATGGATCGGACCCGGGACCAGGGGTAGTGAGAAGTATATATCTGATCTAACGTATTGTATCGGACATTGTCCATTGTCGTTCTTTTAAGATAAACACGACGTTCCTAGAGGTTAGCATGCCTTAGTAGTAACAGAAATGTGACGAGTTCGAATCCCATTCACGCGAATTGATGAGAGAAAGCACAAAGTATAATCACAACCGATCGGTCGTAGCTCAGTGGTAAGTCATTGGGTTAGCGTTCGGTAGATCGTGAGTTCAATCCCAGCGACCGACCATGCTGACTGAGATTTATCCAGGGTTTTTCTTTTGTCACACAAGGAAAATGTTGGGATCGAACCTCCAACTTAGCCCTTGTCCGTTATCTTTCTGCATCCTTTCCCCTCTCCTTTACCGGGCTGAGCCTTAGATGCCTGAAGAACATAAGGAAACAGATAATAATGACCAATAGAATGACAATTTCGTTTGTTATATATTCTACCAACGCCAGCGTGCAATGGCATAGAATAAAACAGTGACGGTACATTCTAATGAACTCAATTAATGGAAATACTGACCTTTATTAACGTGATCATTATAACCTGACCAGGATAGGATGGGGGACATGATGTAGGAAGGTAGTCGGTCGGGTTTTACTTTGTAGGCACCATCCCGACATTTGCCTGGTGTGACTAAGGAAACCCCTGGAAAATATTCAGTCACGATGGGAGGCCGCTGGGATACTTCCCAGGACCTTCTGGTTGCTAAATCGACGCTCTAGTAACCGAGTTACGGTCGCTCAGCATAACCTACACTATTCGTTAAAATCATGAATACTTAATATTAAAACAAATACATTCTTCGTTATTACACTGAATATGAACGGATTTTACGTTTCTTTTGTATTTTTACTCGCTTCAGTACAAAAGCGCAAGATACTAGCACTCAAACACCGCGTAATCTTGCGCTCGCCAGCTAAGCCCTGACCAGGGATTCTGTCATACCTCCCACAATATGAGATTCACCCGTATATATCGTCGATCACACACACCCCGCCTTTAAAATGTATTTACTATTATTAAAAATTTACTGAAACCCTGCAAAATTCTACTCACTCCCTCTGTCTTTGTTTAACTTTACTTTTCCACAAAATTAAATATCCTGGCAGAATCCTTGGTCCTGATGGAAAGAACACACCCTCTTCCCGAATTGAAATGAGACACTGATAGCTGATCTACATAATGACGTTTAATGCTTTCTTCAGCTGGTTAAACTGGAACCAGAGACTAAGTGACTTCGAGTTTTTCTACCAATTGTTTACATTTAACAAAGAAATAAAGAGGCAAGCCTACCCATACCACTACTTTATACCCAATTTTTCTGTTCGTTGAAATTTTGTGTGGTGCGTCTATTCTCTCTCCTTGTATTCTTTAATCTCCGAAGCAATCGGCCGCGAAAGGGAAGCATTTATATTTCATGAAAACAGATACTTCAATGCTCTTTTCACTATGTTGCTCAATACTTTGCCCAAAAGATTTACCTCGTATTCTCTTCATTATTATTACTACTATTATTATTATTATTATTATTATTATTATTATTATTATTATTATTA
>JAGDQP010026984.1:10399-25396 GCA_022664845.1 Lepisma saccharinum
TATTATTATTATTATTATTATTATTATTATTATTATTATTATTATTATTATTATTATTATTATTATTATTATTATTATTATTATTATTATCCGTCGAATTTGGACGATTAAGCAGGAGAATATAGAAACTTACATAACAAAGCGCTTCAGACCTTGTATGATAATTCATATGAAACTTATTCAGTTAGCAACACTGCATTCGCACTTCGACTCAAGCTTCGACTTGTATAAATATGAGTCCACAAGTCCGTGTCTGTTGATATGTTAGTTCGTGGTTTGACTACCTGCATAGGTAACTGAAACAAGCTGTAGTTTGTTTCTCCGTTTGCCAGCGATGTCAGTAGGAAGACAAGTAAACAACTGAGCACACATAGTCGCGCGATCAATGTTGCCACACCTTCAAAGGAAATTTATTTACTCTTTTTGTTGAACATATTTCTTGGTATTCTGATATTTTATTTTACAATACATAAAGAACTTAGCTAATGAACTATTTTTGTTATTCTCTTCCTTTTTGCACTGTTGACCTTCATAAATTAATCACTGCTTCCCACGCATTCCTTTTTATAATTAAAAAAAAAAATAATCTATGACCTTGAATGTCATTTATGTTAGATTTATCTTCTTTCAAGATCAGAACTAAGTAATTATTAAAAGCAGATTGGTTTCTCTGTGTGTTAGTTTGCGTGTTCGCAATTTTCCGAATGTTGAGACCGAAGTTACGCCAGCAAACGGTATATGGCACTGAGGTTTACTAACATTTTCTCTTTAGTGACAAGAAGAGCAAAAGCTATTAAACAATTTAACATACTTAGACTAAATTTAGCATGAATGTTCTCCTCAATACCCTATAAACGTGGAACCCCAGCCCAAAAACAACCTTAGTTTTCAGTGTTGCCATAACATGATTATTCCTCCATACACTGAAAAACGACTGTGGGGTTCCCAGAACTCCAAGCACCTCAGTTGTGAGTGTTACCATTTTAGTATAAAATATAATTTTTTTGCAAATGTTTCGATATTGTTTGACGTACATACACCAAAGTTGGCATGGATACTCCTTGTCATCCTACGAATACAACTATGGAATTCAACATCCCAGAAACACACTAATAGTAAGTATTGACAACATATTTGCAAAGGAGTCTTTATCATTTAACGTGCATGTACCAAATTAGACATACGTATACCTCGATACTCTGTAAACACGACTTTATTATCCTCCAAGCGCCTCAGTGAGACCATCGTAATGTAAAATAATATTTCTGCAAAAGCCTTTTATATCATTCAATATGGGTGCACTAGTACAGTGACTGAAGTAAGTACTTCGGGAGTCTGGCAATTATTTAGTCTATGGTTTAGCAGTCTATAAGTAGCATTTAGTTTTTATTTACCTTACATTTTATGGACTAGATAGGCACCCTTTACGAACGTCTGCCACAAAACGTTCCTCAGAAATGTCACGGTTTAATCTTAACTGCTTGTCTGGCCCATGAATATAATTTAGATAAAAAACAACTAAATCAATTTTCCCTGTTTTACCCAACCGGTTTGATAAAATGGGGTAGCCACTTATATCAATAGTGACAAATACTTCATCATACATGCAGAAGCTATGAGATCAGTGATAATAATAATATTGAAAAATAAAGGTTTCGATAAATAAACCACTGTGAAATATAGAAGAATACTGTAATTTCTGTTTTGGTAAGTTTTGCAAAATAGCTTTGAATATTTTTAATACAATGTCTCTTTCTATACTTATATAAAACAGAACTGTCTCAGAAAATACCTACCTTGAATCTCCATACCAATAGGGCGCCCTATTTTGACCAACTGCCTAGGTATTAGGAGTTCAAAATGGCCCTGGAAGTTGTACTATACACAAGGTGTAAAAACACCCTCCATTGTGCGGGGTGATGTATCAGTTTGCGGCCGCAGATGCCGTGACTCAGTCAGTGATAATAAAGGATACGCCAACTGAAAGCACCAGGGGACGCAGCCGCAAAGCCAGTTAGTCCGCCACTGCTTTTACACTCACATAAATTTTTAACTTTTTGTTTCAAAACCAGAGTCCTATTAATCGTATCTGAAACAGACGTCAGTTGTCCGTAGTAAATGCGTATTCTTCTTGTTGGTTTTTAAATGCTGTTACTGTTGTCTTAAATGCTGTTACTGTTGCCATTAAATGACCAATTGTACTGGGTTGGTACGCTGGGGAGCTTGGATAAATGTATCAGAAAACAATCAACATGCACGCCAGTGCATGCAGATAAGTTCTCCGCGTCACAAAACGTCAGCACTGCCAGAAGCATGTTATACAGGAAGAAGCATTTTCGGCTAAATCGGAGATTTCGAGGCCCCGTATGAGAAAAGTTGTTACATGTAGGAATATCAGTTTCCAACGTTAAAGAGATATGGGAAATATGTGCAGGTGTGCAAAATTTCATAGTTGTAGCTTGAAGCATATTCGAGTTGTGGTCCCATGCAATTGCGTATTTTAGGCTAACTGACTCACTCATCATAAAGTTTAGGGTGTTCGGAATAAGTTACAAAACATGAAATTTGGCATGAAGATGGAGAATGAGGTAAAGGAAAAATCCGACATTTTGAAAAAAGTAGCCATCTTGTATTCAAAATGATCGCCAAACAAAATTTCAAAGATTACACAGCTTATACGGTTAAAGCAAAAAAAAAAGAAGAAATTTAGTATGAAGGTACATCACCGCAAGTAGGTTAAGAAAATATTACGAAATCGTTGAAAAAGTTCCCATCTTGGATCCAAAATGGCCGGCAAAACGAAATTTCCATAGAATACACAGCCTAAACGGTTGGAGCTAGAATAACGAAAATTGGTATGACAGTACATCTTTATTAGTCGGATAAGAAAGTATTACAAAATGTCTCCAAAGGTGCCATCTTGGATCCAAAATGTCGGACTTCATAATCCATTTCTCACATCGTTTGACATTTGGCATAAATGTGCATTATCAAGAGTAGTTTGGGAAAATTTTACATTTTTAAAAACGTTGCTATCTTTAATTCAAAATAGCAGCCCAAAAACAATTTTCCACTCCGTTGGAGATAGAGAAATGAAATTAAGGTGTAATGTCACGATTAGGTCACGATAGTATAAGATAATGTTAAAAATGTCTCCATCTTTAATTCATAATGGCCGCCCAAAACCCATTTTCCAAACCACTGAAGCCAGAGAAACGAAATTTGTTAAACATGTATCATCATCACTAGTAGATTACAATAAATGAGACAAACCACCGGTTGTATGGGGAAGATTTGCACCATGGGGGCGCGGTCCCCCGGAGAGTCTGGTTGCGATAAAGGAAACGCAGTCCCCAAAAACTCCATAAGCTGTGGGTGCAGCCCGCCACGGGATATTGCAGGCAGCGCCCCAGCAAAGCAAGTATCCGAGGAAAAGCAGCAGAGGTGCAAGAAGTTCAGCCAAGTTCTGCAGCCCTAAGAAATGGTGGACGGAGGAGCCAAGTTCCTTGGCGACAGCATGTAAGAGGAACACTGGAACTTGGCTCGAGATGGCAAAGTGCATGATCTTCAAGCCATAAGGCTGGTGGCGGCCCTAAAACCCACCACGGCCACCACCACCACCAACCTAAGGCTTGAAGCCGAACATTGTCAACCTTGCCACCTCGCCCCAAGTTAAGTGTTCCTCTTACATGCAGTCACCAAGGAACTTGGCTCATCCGTCCCCTATTTCACCACTTTTTAGGGCTGCACCTCTGGTGTGTTTGCTCTTATTAAGTCTTACCTGCAGAAGAAGCTACACGGAAAGAAATTAGTTTTAACTAAGTCAAGATTTTGCTAGGTTAATGACCAAAAGGGTTGTACATAACCTACTGGTTATTTATCACAACCCTTTCGAGACATGAAAGTACCTAATTCTGTAGGTAAATGGAAACCCATTGAAAAAGGTTAACAGAAATCAGGGTAAAAACAACCCATTCGTGAAGAAAAACAACCCAATCCAGTTACCTACACGATTGGTACAAGAAGGAATAAACAAACAACACGGTTAATTTAAACAACATGATTGACCGTTATGCTAACCGTTTAATGTGCAGGTAAATTTAACCTTCTGAGAATTAGTTATTTTTTAACCTTAATGAGGGTTAGCTGAACCGAGTCTCGTGTATACGAGATGGCGGTCATTGAACACTGAGGAGCTTCCACATGGAAGCTTCGTACCAAGGCCAAAACGTTAACGAAACTTAGGGGGTAACCTAGCAACCCTAAATATAGGAATGTAGTGTTATATAAGTTATTATTAATATTCTGTTAATGACAAAGTGTAATATGAAACATTGAGATTCGTATAATGAATATCACAGTAGTGTAACTCTGGAAATACATGCATTATCGACCGCAAACTTCAGGTGATCGGTGGAGTAGTTAGTAGCACTTCGGACTGCTACGGATGAGGTCCATGGTTCGATCTCAGCCTGGCGTACATTTTGTTTTTTTACAAAGATAGCTATAATAAGCTATATGTAGTGTAAATAATAACAGTAACTTGCTTTCAGACGATTTTACCACTTTTTTTTTTTTTACAAATTTTCTTTGGTGTGGGTTAAAGTAACTGAGTACAGTTGTTTATCATAACCCATCAAAATAACCTACGTGGAGGGTTACACCAACCCACTGGATCTAACCTTTTTAGCTGGGCTGCTGTAACCTTGTACTTATTAGGCTCTATATTTACCAACTCACTCTGTTGTATTAACCCATTTTTGGGTTGCTAGTAACCTTTTATTTATTTCCGTGTAAAATGGTTTAGTCTCTCACACTTCAGAGTAAGAATGAGATTTAGAAGAAGAGTTCGCAGGTGAAGGATCCCAATTATTTTGACAAATTACGGTCATTCAATTCACACGAAGAACAGAATAGAAAAGAACACCATCTGTTTTTTTTTTTCTATATATGCGTGTGAGTTTTTTTGTTACGCAACGGGTTAGAATCCATTACGTAACAAATTTCGTATCAGGTGTTATATTTTATTTTTATTTTCTTGTTTTTTAAAAGAAATAAGAAGTGCGAACAAGTTTAAATACATACCTCGTAATTTGTAAGAGAACAAGTATACTCAATGATAAAAATTACCTGAAAACATTCCTTGGTTTATTTTCTACTGAAATTCTACTTGTAGTACCAGTTAATCAGGAACACTTTTAACTACATCACTGACATCATATTTTTACACATTGTTTCTTATGAAGTGCACTCATATATTCAAATGAAGTGCACTCATTTTAAGTTTTCATTTAGCTATTCATGAGTAACATAAAATAACAATCCATTTACTGTGGTAATAATAATGTAATGCAATGTTTATTAATGTGGTAATACCAGCATGGTGCCAATACTGCACTAAGTCATAGAAGATGGATATACAGATAGGAAATAGATAGAAAGGTAAATAAGAAGTTGTTAAATATAGAAGTTTGAAAGCAGCAATACAGTTATTTTACGTAATAGTTGTTGATTAAACGTTTGAAAAAAAATACAATGTTTGTCAGACTCAGTCAATAATTTATCATGCCTTATTCTGTAGAAGGCAACAAATAATTAAAAATTTTCCGTCTATGTTCTAAATTTGAATTTTATTTTTGACCTTTAGGCATCTAACGCTTAGGCCAGGATAGGGGAGTGGAAAGGTTCACAGTATCAGTATGGATACAATTTAAAAAAAACTGAATTTATAAGCTAGGTTGGTAACACTGACAACCGGCATGCTTGGGGACGGAGACACATATAGTATTTTTCTATAATGTCGAATAATGTTTAAGTGAAGTTTGGTGCATCTACGTCTAACGTAATTGAAGCAACTTGAAAATATGGATTTGAAAGAAAATAAGTTGGCAGCACTGGCAATTGGGTTCACGGGGACGGGGACATCCACAGGTGTTTTCCAAGTTTGATTCGGATATATCTATCGGAATGGAGGAAATTTTAAAAAAATACATAAAAATTGGTTGGCAACACTGAAACAATGCACAAATCAAGACTGCTCTAGCAGCTCTGAGCTATCCGAGACAGGACCTATCCAAAAGACAGCTCAACCATTGTAATCGTTAGACTGAATCTAAAGGCATAGGACGAATTTCTTTTTCCATGATGATTCATTAAGACAACACTGTACCAATATAATAAATACCCCTTTGTTTCTAAACTTATCACGAATATGCACAATGCAAGTTTCTCGTTCTCCTATGTTTATGCAACCCATTAAACTTTGTTTGCATTTGGGATGCATACGCTTGAGCGTGAAATCTGGGTGGGTACTTATTTTTTTTACGCCGACAGTATATTTCATAATGTGCTATGTTTCGCTTCCCCGAATATTAGTCCGATTTTCATAAGCCCGACGTAAAGAAAACGTTGGAAGGAAGCTCACTAAATAAAATATTTAGTTGCAGACAGAATCAAAATGTTGTTTCTCGAAACTAAGGAAGGAAAAGTATCTTGTATAAATTTCATTAAAATATAGTTGAAACATTGAGTAAGCTCACAACGAAACAATTTGGAGAGAGTTCAAAGGCTCCCAGGTCCTGGTATCTATGAAACAGTGAAAATCGCTAAATAGTTTTAGTTGATATGATACGTAACGTGTATGTTTGTTTGCATACTCCGTAAGTAATATAACTTGCATAATTAACAAATACATAAGCGCATTATCTTCTATTAGGTATCCCTTACATTTCGTTAATAGTGTTCTCAGTGAATGTGACAGGAAGCAGCAACCTCATTAAAGTGCATATTCAGCCACGGAAATTCCATTACAAATGTCGAATCAGAATCAGAGTTACGGGCTTAATGTGGTTGGTTTCCAAGTGGAGAGTTTCCCCTTCTTCCTACTTTTTAAAATTCTGTTTCTTTCTCAGGACAAAATAATCTTACATTGCATGGAGAAAGGTATACTTTTAATTTGTAATTATTTTTGCTGATACATTTAGAGACAGAGCGAAAGTAAAATTTCTAGCGTTAAAAACATCAAAACAGAATTTCAAGATATCAAAACTAAGGTTTAAAGCAAATTTGTTCATTAATTTCGAAAAATTCCCATAAATTAGTACATCAGTAAGGGCATTTACCTACTATTAGTAAAGTCATCTTTATAGTTTGAAAGCCTTTCTACACTGTAAAAATAGAAGACACAACGTTTATCCAAAAAAAATGGAGGCAGCTGAGCCAATTGTATATAAAAAAATTTCCATATGCTGAAACATCTCTCCATTTTGTACTGTTTGGGAACTTGGCTTTTGTTTTTGACACGGAGTGCTCTGGATTTGGATGGTCATATTCTATGACTACGTACGCTGTAATTTTACTGTAACGACTTTAAAAACGTTAATGAAGACAATTATGTAACTGTGTCATATTCTAGACACGTGCTGTATTGGCTTACATGGTGTTCATAACACGAAAATAAAAACATTGTTTATTATTATTATTAAAGAACCGGAAGGGCCTGCGAATAATACCAGCGACCGCCCATCATGACTAACATTTTTTAGGTTTTCTCCTCAGTCAGAATAATACGTATAAGCTAGGTTCTAACCTTTCAATATCCTCTCCCCACCTTATGCCGGCCTGAACCTGACAGTGAGATGCCCAAACGTCATAAACTAAATGCAATAATAATGGAACATGTAAAGTGATTATTCAATTTAGTACTTACTTATTATTCTGCAAACAAAGCTGCACGTGACCAGCTTATTTCATTTCCGATCAAAAATCATTATTATTATTATTATGTCTTAATCTGCTCGCTCCAATCCTAGTGCGATGCGTCGCGTACTTCCGCCGTCACACCTAAATCTTTTCCTTCACAAGTTACTAAACGTACATATATAAAAATATAAAAAAGCGCTTTATCAATGCATATTTCCTTAAGCAATTCGTACTAAAAAGTAAAAAAATAATTTTGTTTATACATGATTAAAATAAAAAGCATGGGGCGCGCTCTCATGTACAGTAATTTTATAAAATCTTCAATTCGTGCGCCTCATATTTTGTTTTTAATTATACATAAACAAAATTATTTTTTACTTTTTAGTAAGATTGTTTAAGAAAGGTATGTCTTTAAAAAGTGTTTTTATTAATTTTTTCTAGTTTCTAAGGTGTTCGAATACTTTTTCTCAAACTAATGATTTGTGACCCAATTCTAAAGTGTTCTGCAACTGGTCAAACTTTTCATCGTTGCAGACTAGTATTTATTATTTAAAAAAAAATATTAAAACATGCTTTTAAAATATAGAAATATATGAAAGTAACAATGAAATATTGTACTGTCACCCGACTTACATCGCTGTGCATATTGATGTCGGGAAATGAGTAAAATTAACACTGCAAGATTTGAGGACACCACGAACCATTGTGGACTAAAGAAAAGAATGTAAAAAAAAAACAATATTAAAATTTTTTTAAAGACATACTTTTCTTAAGCAATTCGTACTAAAAGCTAAAAAAAAATATGCATGACTAAAAAGAAAATCACGAGCCGCTCTCTCATATACAGTCATTTTATAAATTCTTGAATTGGCGCATCCAATGCTTTTCTTTTCAGTCATGCATAAACAAAATTATTTTCTACTTTTAGTACGAATTCTTTCAGAAAAGTATGACTGTTTATTATTTTTTTCTCTTCGAGTTATTTCGGTGTTCGATACTGTTTCTCAAGCTAATGTATTGTGACCTAAATCCTAAAGTTTTCTGCAACCAGTCGAAACCCAACATCGTTGCAGCCTAGTATTTATTTTAGGATTAAGAAAACATATTAAAATTTGCTTTTAAAATATAGAAATATATAAAGGTAAGGGCTGGGAAACCGGGACAGGTCCGGCAAACCGGGACTGTCGCCCCAAAGGGCTTCTGCAACTAACTGGGAGAAGACACCTTAATTTCTCTTGCTAAGGCTTAAGGAAACAGATCGAAGTAGACAGTAGACACCTTATGTCTAATCCACACGATCACGTCGTGGGCTCTGTTAGTACGCACGTAACTGCTTGGCGAACGAACATGAATGTGCTCCTCACCAACAGCATTAGCAGACAGCATGGTAAGTCAAATGTCTACACCCCTCCTTTGTTATCACATGATGGTACAAGTAAGGAAACAGTCTCGGAGGTCCTCATTGCCCGGATAACGGAATACAGCTGCCAGCGGCCAGTCCTGCAGGAAGTCAGAGGGTCATAATACCCGGGTTTGGACTGTATACTGCCAGGATACCGATACTGCAGCTCGAGCGGACCTATACGTGGTGATTCTTAACTGCCAGTCATTTGCAGGAGACCACAAATTAGAAGAACTGGAGAATGAACTTAAGATGATCAAGTGGGACATCATAGGACTATCAGAAGTTTGGAGGAACAATGAAAAAAAAAGTTGGAATTACCGTCAGGTCACATGTTCTACTTCAAAGGATCAGAAAATGGAAAACCGACAGGAGCCTGACGACTCGCATCACACAAATTGAAGGAATTTCAGATAGAATCGCACGAGTAATAAAGAAAATCAAGAAATACAGTATAGGCTCCAACAACGTCACATCCGGAGCAGGAAGTCGAAGAACTATACTAGGAGATACAGAAGATTTTGGATAATAGCAAGTCACGTTACAAAGTTGTAATGGGAGACTTCAATGCGAAAGTAGGAACTAAGTAGAGCAGTGACACGAAAGTGTGAAACTTTGGATTTAACAAAAGAAACAAGAGAGGAGAGAAGTTAGTGGAATTCTCAGAAGTCAACAGACTGTTTATTTCCAATACATTTTTCAAGAAACCGCCCCAGACGAAGTGACATGGAAATGCGCAAATGAGAATAAAAACGAAATAGACTACGTTTTATCTAATAACAAAGCAATTCAGCAAGACGTGTCTGTTCTGATTAGTTTCAAAGTCTCAAAGTGATTATAGTATGGCAAGATGTAAGCTGAAACTAAATTCTAGGGTAGAGAGAGGAACTAATCAGAGGAAAACCGCCACTTTTAGATCTGGAATAGCTAGGGAAACACAGACAGACATTCGAGTTAGAACTAAGCAACAGATTCAACGCCTTGGAAAAGTTAGAAGATAAAGAAAACATCAACAGCATAAATAAAATACTGACTGAAATAGTAAGAGACGGATAAGAAAATACGAGGCATCAAAAAGAACAAAGAAACCAAAATATCAGAAAAAACTATGATGAAGAAAAGAAGGAAAATGAACAAATGGAAAATAACATGAAGAGGATTAAGTACATAGAATTAAATAAAACCGTAAGGAAGAAAATAAGAGAGAATGTACGTTAGAAATCTTGTTGTTAGAAATACATTCGAGGAAAACAATAGCCTGCAGAAAACCAAACAGCATTTCATGGTAGGGAAAAAGCAAATAATTGCCGTTAAGAGACCAGACGGGACCGTAACACGAAATAAGGAAGACATTATTAAAAAAAATGAAAATTTCTACAGAGAATTGTGCCACTCCGAAGAAGAACTAGGAAAGGAAGATTCAGAAAAAAGGATGTAGATTTCCCAAACATAATGAAAGAAGAAGTAGATAAACTACTTCAAGAGATGAAGAACGGAAAATCGCCAGGAAAAGATGGACTAACAGCAGATATGTTTAAATGGGGAGGTGATAAGATGAAAGAGGAATATGCCAAATCATTCTCGATGTGCCTGAGGGAGAGAGAAATACTGTCAAATTGGAATACTGCTATTATAATTTTATTGCACAAGAAAAGGGATAATGAACGCATCGAAAACTACAGGCCAATTAGTTCACCGTCAGTTCTATATAAAACGTTCAGCAAAGTTATTTTGAATCGTATTGAACGAGATTTAGATTTTAACCAGGGAAGGGAACAAGCCTGATTTCATCGTGGATTTAACAAAATGGACCACATACAAACATTGAATGAAGTTATGGAAAGGACTAACGAATATGGACTTTCAATATGTCTAGAATTCATATTTTGAAGAAGCTTTCGATTCGGTCTCCTTGGTAGCAGTACTTAAATCACTTGAAAATCAAGATATCGAGAGTGCATACATCAAGTTAATGCGAAAGATTAACTCGATTCCCATGTATGTTATTGGATTCCATCAAGAAAGCGAAAAATTTAGAATTGGAAAAAGAGTACGACAAGAAGACAAAGTTTCTCCAAAACTCGTTTCAGCTGTCCTGCAGAGTGTGTTCCAAAATTTAAACTGGGATGAAGTTGGAATAAAGATAAATTGTGAATATCTTCATCACCTACGATTCGCTGATGATATAGTCCAGTTTACTTCAAGCACAGAAGAACTACAAACCAGAATGGAATAGCTGAGTAATGAGAATTCGGAAGTAGGTCTTAAAATACATTTAAGTAAAACAAAAGTTATGTACAATCAAAAATCTGCAAAGAAGAAGGATAATAGCGGAGATACAATCGGCATAGTTGATGAGTATGTTTACCTAGTCCTGCTCCAAACTTCGAATGCTAATATGACTGATGAAATAAATAGAAGATATAAAATGGTGTGGAGCTCGTTTGGAAGACTACACTTTATTTTCAAAAGCAAACTACCAATGTGCCTCAAGTGTAAAGTTTATAATCAGTGTGTCTTACCTGCAATGATGTACGGCTGTGAAACTTAGACAATGAATGCGCAAAGGACTCAAAGAGTTACACAAAGAGCAATGGAGAGATTCATGCTAGGAATAACTTGGGGGACAAGAAGACAAATGAATGGATTCATGTACAAATAAAGGTAGAAGATGTAATCAAGACTGAGAATAATATGAAGTGGAGATCACATAGCTAAACGAACAGATGGAAGATGAATTTTCTACATTGGATTCTCAGAGAAAAGAAACGACTGAGACGACGAGATGAGTGGATGAGATCAAACGTTTTTCAGTGCTACATGGATGAGGATAGCATCAGACCGAGGTATATTGAAAGAAAGGGTGGAAGCTTTCATCGAGCAGTGGATAGAAAACGGCTGAATATATATGTGGAAAACCCGAAAGATGTGGAAAAACTTCGAAAGGTGAATCCTGAGATCAAAACAAGAAAAAAAAGTCTTGTCTCGTTTTCTCGAATTCTCCTTAGTGTAAGAGATACATGGTTGCCAACTTGGAATCCAAAATCGACTATTGACAATTGTAACTGAACAGGAAGATGTGGACAAACTTTGGGAGGTGATTCCAGAGATCAAAACAAGAAAAAGAAGTAATCTGGCAAATTCTCGAATTCCTCTTCGTGTAAAAGATACAGGGTTGTAAAGTTACAATTGTCAACAGTCGATTCCGGATTCCAAGTTGTCAACCCTGTATCTCTTACACAAAGTGGAATTCGACAATTTTCCAGAGGACTTTTTGTTTTCTTGTTTTAATCTCAGGAATTACCTCCCGAAAATTTTCCACATCTTTTGGGTTCACCCTATACAGTGGAACATAAAAATAAATGCAGCCAACAAATTATTTGTAGTTATGTTATTGTATAGAGATTGAACAATAGCGTATCGAGCTTACAGTCAATGACTGGAACTAAGGTAAGACGATCTAGCATGACCTACCTGAGTCCTGAAATTAATTTTCTCTTCTGAACACTCGTGACTGAATTCTGTTTTAACCCCTCTTTATACATCTTCTACACACACAGCTACATCAATATGTCGGATTTAACACACTACAGTGAACAAACTCCAATGGTTACTAAATAATATTGGGTCCCCGTATCTTAAATGACTGTCTTAAGGTATACTTAAATTAGAGAAAAGTATGTATATTTTATTGATTTTTTCTTGCGAATAATTTTAACAAAGGGCCCCGAACAAACATAGATATTTAACAAAGAGCATGCGCAGACCTCTAACTACCTGATGTATCATTTTGTGCTGTTGTTTATAGTGTACAACGTTTCGTTTAAGCACTAGTATGTATCTTCTTGAGTACCCTTAACTATAACCGAAATAGGAACTTCAGATTAAGCTTCTCGGGTATAATATAATTACCCCTTTTATGTAGCTAAGCACTACCCAATCTACAATGAATTTCTTAAATCATTTATCAAAATATTCAAAATTGCGTTCATTGGCATTGCGAGAATTTGTTTACTTACGTATTTGGCTTTTTCCACTCTTCTTTTTCTGGTTTTCGTTGTTTCAACAAAAATAAAACAACTCGTGTGTCTTTCATTGTAATGCTCTTAATCTGGGACGAATTGTTAATTATCGAAGGAACGCCATAAATCTATTGACACACACCTATTCGTTTAGACCGTAACATGGCTGGTTATTGTGCGGACTGTGACGTAACACTTTGTAGTGCTTACGGAAGCTATGGCGTTAAATAGTATATGAAGACGGAGTAAAAATACGGTAAAACTCTTAAATGAAAAGGTATGGAAGATTTCTTTTTGAAATATTGTTTATTATAAAAACATTTAAAAGAAATGGATCGTATTTGCCTTTTGGGAACTACACTAAATGACATGAACTTTAACGCTATATTTTTATGGTAGTTCAAAAGCGAAAAAATCACGAAAACGTTTTCTAAAAAGTAAAATGGTAATTATTAAGCAGTGTTTCCAACAACATTTAATTTAACTCAACTGTAAACATGAAAATTCAGTTGGGGTCATTTCAGATCCCGAGAAAAACTATTCGCATATTATTAGATTTTCTGTGATAAATATTTTGCAGGCCTACTTTTCCTGCGCGAGTGTAGTGAATGCTTTGCTTTCATTTTAAATCAAATCAACAAAGATCAGCGGAGGAAAATAGAAGTTTCTGAGCAATAATTTGTGATTGAAGTATAAAAAGAACGCAGGCGGACTTCACGAAATATATCTGCAACGTCAGTACTTTTTTGTGTTCCTTGATTAGTTTGAAATATTTTGTCTCTCAACCGTGTTGTACGCAGAGTCACAGACAGTAGAAGAATGGTTATTAGTTGCATGGTTCATCGACTGGCTAACTATTTTTATTTTCCATTGTATCAGTAGTTTGTAGTTGAGTTTTGGTAGCAAAAGCTGGTGATAAACTTCTGAAATAAGTTTGGTACAAAGAGTTCGTATTTCCATTTTCTAGTCTTCCTATGAGGTACCATCGAGTTCAATATATTTTGTGATATTTACTTTCAGCTTTTCAATAGGAAAGTTTGTCACATTTTTTTTTTTATTGTAACCCTATCGATAGATATAAAAATAGCGTTATGCCCACTCGTTAGTGCGGGTCCAAATGTATGCATCCATAGATAATACTAATAGATAGAATAAGTTTGGAGCACTGGAGCAGATCTGAGACACTAATTTTCTATTGTGTTGAATAATGTTTGTACCAAATTTGTGCGGATATGTCAGAAGGTATGGAAGCTATTTTAAATGAAGTTCTGCCGTCTTTTCGTATGTAAGCAGTATTAGAAATCGAATTGAAAGTGTACTAAATAAGTATGGAATTAGAACAATATACAGACCTCCAGTGGAAACTAAAAGAAAACTGTGATCTGTTAAAGATGATCTTCAGGTGTGTGCAAAATCAATATTCATGGAAAATTGTGAAGACCATCAGCTACATTGTAACAAGGGTATACAGGAAAATCAACTGTGGCGAAACACTGGCGGTAGGATGTAGGTGTTGCACAAAAGCTGCGAATATTTAGAACTAATTATTTTAAAAAATCATTGAAATAACAATGAATAAATAGAACTTTAACAAAGATATCAGTTCCAAATTAAATCAAATTTGGACATCAACAATAGCGAATGTTAAAACGTATTCATAATGTCTCTGTGGGTGTCGATGGATAAGACATTACAATGAATAGCTTACAAGTATTTTCATACTTATTAAAAAATTACAATCACAAATTTTCAGGACAATCTGTATGGGCTAGAATAAATTATTTTATACTTTTTAGTTCGTTTTAGAAACGTGGTATATATTATTTTTTTATTTAAATAATTATTTTCTTATTTTTAGTCTTGCGTGTGTGA
>JAGDQP010026985.1:1319-25396 GCA_022664845.1 Lepisma saccharinum
TATATATATATATATATAATGTTTAATTAACATTTTCGAAAGGATTATATCTCTAAAACGATAACAATGTGTATGGAACTGTTTGGTCATATTTCAAAAACTCTGGCTCACTATAGTTGTTCAATATTTTGTAACACCTTACGCCACATACAATCGAATAGCTCTCTTATTTGAAATGATATAGAAATAATATACATGCCCTTAGAAAGGTAACGTTGCGCGCTATCACGTTTATCTCGAGGTGCTTTTCTGTAACTGTGATAGTTTCGTAGTTATTTGTCATTAAGGAAAATATTTGCAATAAATATAACTTAATTGTTTGAATAAAAACCACCATATTTGAATATTACAACCGGAAATAAAACAATGCCACATTTGATTATTTAGACTACACCATTACCTTCAATTTGATGCATAAGCGAAGTATCTAGCTTTATTCTGTGAGAAAATATTGCCGTTTAAGTGCAAGTAGATGTTTTGGATTTGGATGCCATATTTATGACGTCATAAAAACCAAAATACCTCAAATCTACAAGCATCATCCATAGTATTTATTCCTAAGTACTGTAGAATCGAACTGCACACGTGAAATTTACTCTCTTGAGATGAGAGCGGACCCCCCACCACCATCACCAAGCATCTCGCTCAACGACTATAAACGTAATACCGCACCCGATATGGATGCAACAACCTATCGTCACTTCAAACAAGAGCCCTATCCACTTTTGAATTTGCTAGCTCTCATCTGCACGTTTATTCTCCGTACTAGTTACTTTCCCTTACACTGGAAAACAACCTAAACCTTCATGTTTCTTAAACCTAATAAATCTTCTGAAACAGTGTTCTCATACCGCCTAATCCAATTAACACCCAGTCTTAGCAAAATCCGTGTCCGTAGCTTACGTACCCATCTCACCTAACACAACCTACTCCCTCTCCACCATGCCAGATTTCGACCCCAATACAGTATCAACGACCAACTTCTCAGACTGACGACTCTCATAGCTAATTACTTCAACAAATCCCAACCTTCATGCCTAGTGTCATTCTATCTAGAGAAAGCCTTTTACAAAGTTTCGCATGAAGCGCTCCTTCATAAACTTCTTTCCTTCAAACTTCCAGTAGCTTAAATCAGATCTCTATACAATTTTCTTACCAACTGTCTCACATATATCAACATAAACTCCACGCTTTCCCATCCTGTATTTCTCCATTCAGGCGTACCACAAGGCTCAGCACTTTCACCTCTTCTTTACATACTCTTTGTTGCAGATTTTCCGCCTGTTCCATCTAATATTAGCTTGTTTCATTATGCTGATGATACCACCTTCAATGCCGTCACTAAAACTATCCTACAGATCATTATCCAAATGAGAGGCGCTATCCAACGCTTCACCGACTGGAGTACTAAATGGAAATTAAAAATAAACCAGCATAAGTCACAAGCCATTGTTTACGTTCTCCTCACGCAAACGCTTACGTGTACACCGAAATTCTCGTCTCCTCTAAATTTCGATTCAAAACACTCCCATCCTACCACCAAAAACACCTTGGTATCACATTTGATCACTACCTTACATGGAGACCACATCTACATACCGTCGAACAAAAAGCCTATAATCGACTAAACCTATTGAAACGTTTGACCGGCATCACATGGGGGCTTCAATCCAAGACAGTCATCAACACCTACAAAGTCTTTCTCGGCCCGGTCCTCACATACGGCTTAACCGCGTGGATGGCAGCAAACTGGTTCTTTTACGAAAAGCACCAAATGTTAGAACGGCATGCCCTACGGAATTCATTACGAATAAAATCACCAAGCCCAATAGCAGAGCTCAATGCATGCACACCTTTTCCACATACTCTTTGCCATATCGAAAAACTACGACTCAAGTACATCTGCCAACGCATTGATCAAAATCACCAACTATTACTTGACTCATTATATATCACAGCAGTACAAACGCCGCGCCATAATTCCATCGTTACTCTAACTACTTTTCACACTACAATGCTTAACCATTCCCTCTTACCATAGTGAAAATGACTTAATCTTATCCTTCCATATCCCTGCTATTCAATCATATCACGCACCTTCATATATGTGGTTGTAACACTCACAAACTAACAGGGTCCAAACTGCCTCCACCAGTTCAGAGCTACCCCTGAACAGGTGAGAACACTGCATTCGTTCCGCTAACAATTCTCCAATGTTTTGTGGCGTCAAGTGCACCTCACCATCAACTTCATCATCACTATACCCAAAAGAAGATTATGAGGTAAACTCAGTGTTGTAATTAAAGGGGGAAAGGGGGAAAATTCCCAGTCACTTCTTAGACACTTCCCCGGAACCTCATTGCCTTTGCGCTTTCTAGGGAAGGGGCGATAGCAAATCACTCCGAAAATAAAACATAATAAAAATAAAATAAAATAATTAATTTACTCCCAGTTAATTTACTCCCATTAATGACCATTAATTTACTCCCAGTTCAATACGAGAAATTAATTTATACCAATCGCGCCCCTCGGGATGTGGACAGTGAGCCCCTTCCAATATTCACACAGTACACACTTATAGCTACGTCATCCGCTAACAGAAAAGATCCATCGTCTCTTCTCTTCTCAGCCTAAGAGAGTCCCTCACCCATATCACAAGAGTCTGCGATGCGGTTTCCTCTAGCTCGATTCGATTAAGAATCACATAACGGCTACCTTCCCACCGAGAATTTAAACTATATATACGTAATTCAAAAACACCCTCCTTCCACATACTACAAAGGAAGAACCAGTCAACAACGCCAAGTTGGCCAAGAAAAGAGGTAAACAAAGTGAGGCCAAAACTTTCTATTCCCCGGCAGCGATAGAACAGAATAAAGCAACGACAAAAAGGTAGTAGTTGTATCCAAAGATTATGTACCCTTTACAGGTTGTATCTCCCTGGGAGCTCTTTTAGTAAAAGAGAAATATAAAAATGTAGCCTTAGCTAGCAACTCTCTAACGACGATTTTCAGCTGCTGCATACAATGTTGCTGCAAAATATACAAGACATGAAATACGAATACAGAATTATCAAATTAAACATTAAATACATATAAACGATTGCAATAATTAAATAGACATATTAATTATCAGTACCCGGCCTGGTTTTGATTACCATACCTAATATAATTTACATACAAACACAGTAATAGTCAAAGATAAAATAATTTCCATAACCTCTTTAATACATTAAGCTCATCAGTTATGAGAGCCATCTCATAACAAATTCCACATCACTTTCACTGTCGCAGTTTCAGTCTTAAAGTTGTCTATTTTTTTTTATTTCGTATTTTGTTGCATTTACTTCTTTAAAATTATAGTGTTTCCCGTTTTGTGCCTTTTTGAACATGTCTTTACAACTAGCTTTGATTCGGCATTAGTTTTCATTTCTGTGAATTTGATTGTAAGTTTCAAGTTTGTTTTGTCTTTTAAATGCTTTCTGACTTGTCCATTACCTTACAAACTTTGGTTTTCAAACTTTTCACCAACATTCGGAACCCCTGATTTTATTAGCATTTTACATCTTCCCAAAATCTTCGGTTTGCCCCTCCCGAAACTTTTTGCGTGCGGGCCTAGCGAACATAGCAGAGTCAACTACATCGAGATGATCCGTCACAACCAACTCCAACATAGGAAAAGAATTCTTCGTCCTGGGTTAGCAAGATTTCCAATGAAGAAATTTGGGAATTCAGAACGCAGGTTTACAATTGTCGTGGTATGAAATTAGAATACAGTATTTCTCGGGATGTTGCGTTTTGATGATTATGGAATTTCTTTAAGATCGTTTGGCATCTATACTGCGTTTTGCTTAAACTGCCATTTTTGGTGTCACGTGATCCTACCTGCAAGGAGTATTAGACATTGCATTCATCAGTAGGGATTTTCTAATTGGAAGAAAATTGAAATTCTTAGAGCACACAGTTTGTTTATTAATGTTCATAAAAGCAGGACTGAAGAAAAACAAAATTTTCTTTGCGGTACAACGAGCGTCACTTCTGTTACGAAGAGAGAAAGAAGTTCACAAAATGGTGAAAGGATAAAGAGACTTATTGATATGGTAATGGTTTGGATTATTGGATATATGTGCTAAACCAGTGTTCGGTTTGTAGCGGTGGATGGTTGGGATTATCCCCCTCTCTGCAAAAATCTTCTCTGGCACTGTTTACAGATATATACCTCTAACCTGGGATATGGACGATCCCAAAATACCGTATAATACATATCTCACTCATTCTTCCCCCTCTCTAGAAATTGTACAAATCGAACACTGTGCTAAACCGTTGCGAATCTACGATGAATCTGAGGAAAGTGTTAAGAAAGAACTCTTTCTAGAACTTGTTGATTTCCTAAAGAGATTTCATTTCACTTTCTTTTGAGATTATATGAAATCTCATTTTGGTCAATAAAAGTATTTTTGGATCTCTTGTCTTCAAGGAGTAGATACGTTACTAGGTTGACTCGTGGTTCTTGTACACTTTGCAAATTGTCCCAACTTGCCTAGAGTTACTCTACTTTATAGGTCTGTTGAGAATTCATGCGAAAAATACTAGTTAACCATGGCCAATTCAATTTATCTTGTTAACTATTGTCTTGTTAGTCGGTTAGAAAATGGTGCAGTATCATTATAATAGATGATAGAGTTGTGGTATAACTATCATCAACTTCGTGTTTATAGATAAAAATATATTGTATATTAAAAGATTAATCCAGAGTTTCGAGATTTTATCAACAATGCAGAAAATAATGCAACGTATCTTAGCAACCGCTTTCAAAACGACACTCTGCAAACAATTTCCAATATATCATGATGGAAAACCTCAAAGATGAAATGGATGTAAAACTGATTATAATAGCTTATGAAACTACTGATTGTGCCCTAGCAGCATAGAATATCGGACCAATATCAAACCAGTTGGCCCGATATCCTGTGTTCCTTGGGTACACATGGTGAATAGATTTCAGTTAAATGTACGTTAGTGATTCAGTTAATGAGAGTAACTGCAAACAATGTTGAAGTTTTCATCGGACTATTCAACTGGAGAACTGTTGTTAAAAGTGTTTTGATACCATTGATAAGTGTCACGAACATCTTGGAATTTCTTGGAAATTAGTGATATCTGTGTGTTTTGATGGTCCATAAGCGATGTCAGGGCAATTAAATGGTGTACTAGTACAAAAGAAGTGCAAAGAAATGGACCGAAGATTGTATATGTTCATTGTTATGCTCACTGCCTTAATTTAGTAGTTGTGGACGTATGCACTTCTTATATTCAGAACAACGTGATTTTTTTTATTTTTTGGCTTCTATATAGTTTCATAAAACAAAAGCAATCCGTCACATTAGCTTTGAGGCTGTTCAGAAAAAAAATCAAACCGTAAGCTCCATTCCATAAAAGCACTTTCGAACATTAGGTGGGCTTGCAGAGCAGTAGTAAGTTTTGAGTCAATCATTCACGTTTTATCTGCGTCAACACATCAGCGAGATGCGAAAATATGGCAATTTAGTGTCAAGATTAGTCTTTTAGTTTCGTTTTATCAATGCAAATAATGCATTCTCTTTTGCAAATGATCTGAAATGTAAGCAAATTACTACAACCGAGACCTAGGATTTAGTGACAGCATTCAAATCTGTTTCCACATTGAAGTCTGCACTAAAAGAAAAGGAGTAGTTTCATGATTTGTGGACAGAAGTGGAAGAGATGTCAAAAGAGGGACCAAGAGTGAAAAGGAAAAGACTTACTGAGTTGCCAAATGACAACGTAGAATCAGCACATAACTTTCCCTCCATGCATGTTAATATTTACTGTCCCTTATTTGACCGTTTGATACGAGGATTCAGTGAAAGATTTTCGCAGGAAGCTACAAACATAATCAAGTCAGTAGGAAAGTTAGTTGCACAATCAGCAGATAGGGAAGAATAAACTGATTTCCCCAGAGGAATGAAAGCTACGTTTGTAGATACATTGATTTATACTTGTTTATCTTTAAAACCGTTAAATGTTTTACAGTATCTATAATATAAAACTGTGAAGTATTTAGCTTTTTGGACTGCAAGTTCGAATTGAAGTTGATGATTCATCTAATATCTAAATTATATGTATAATTACACTCAGTGCCTTTTTGTAATTTAATACTAAATTTTTTTTGCTTTTGGGGAAGGGGGAATTAGTTTTGTTAAATATTAAGAACTGCCTACCTTTGCCCCCAATGCAAAAATACTGCGCATTCTAGTGCTAAAACGTATTACAAACTTTCGCAAGAGTCAAGGTGCAGCTGCTGCTGTTGACCAATCACGTTCCTCTTAGTCACGTGCACCAAATGAGTAGTTTCTCAAACAGTTCCACTATATTGTTCCGAATAGAAAACGAAGTTCATATTCAAAGTTCGGTTTTAAATTATTTGATCCAGGATGAGAATTTACATATAAATTAAATATTTCACCCGAATTCTTAGGATTTGTTAACACACGGTAAACACTATCATTTAAAAACTGAATATGGTTCTCTTCACTCAGTGGAGTTCCAGGAATTAAATAACCCATACAGTCATGATCTGTTTTATTTTCTTTCCAATAAATACATGAAGAGCGCAAATCAGATTTTCTTGAGCGTTCCAACTACGAATTGATCTTAGTATGTATGGCTGATTAACCCATTTTGAGCGACGTTCTCAAAGACGTTTGCCGAAAGATACAGGGTAGTTTCCGGTAAGTTAACAAGCGTACTTTCACTAGCGTTCTGTGACATGGCTAAAACAACACTAAGCATTAAAATTTCAAGTTGTCCCACTTTCCAGTGAAATGTTGTCTAAAAGCAACAAGAATCCCTTTGTTAACAGTACCGAGAAGCCGATCAGAGATTATTAACTTGCTCCATTTTCCATTGAAATGGTTCTTTAAAAATAACAAGCCCTGTCTTACAAATACTAAGATATCAACTACAGAAGATTGACTTGTCAATTTAATAATATCCATTCCTTTGTTAATAACATGTCAATCACAGAGTCCCACTAGCCAGTGAAACTTTTTTTTTTAATAATGAGGATCCCTATGTTAACATGTTAATCACAAAAGGTTAACTTGTCCCGCTTCCCAGACAGCACCCAAACTTGTAAGAAGTTTGTACTAGGCTTGGCATTGCAAGTTTGAGCAAAGATTTGCATTGCAAGTCTATAAACTTGCTACAATCTTGCAGCAAACTTGATTGTTGATCGATTCTAAACTTGCTACAAAACTGGAAAGACAAACTTGCTACAAACTTGTATTTACAAACATCAAGCCCGTGGTGGAAAAGATTTCTAATGTCTAAACTGGGGCTCGAACCTAGGATCTTCAGATTTGTTTGGAATCTGTCATTCTACCGACTGTTCTACCACGCCACTCCTATTTTTACTTTTACTAGTCCTTTATGTTACGAAGACAGTTTCTTTAGTAAATGCACTGAAATATATGCTGAAATTCTTAACTGAAAAACCGTATTGATCCTGTTTTAGAGCTGTGAAGCGTGCTTCGCTGATATTTCGCAAGCGAGCCTAGTACAATATTACGAGCCTATTACAAGCCTCTTCAGGAAAATCTTAATGATGTTTATACTTTATTCCTCAGGTCGATAACATGTTGTAGTTTCAATTTTTGTATTGTGTATAATGAAAGAAAAGAATAATTAACTTGAATTGTTTAACTTACTTTCGAGAAATGCGTACAATTTTGAAAATTGTGTAAAATGTTGGAAATTACCAAAGGAACGAAAGGGGAGGAAATATTTATAAGTACGAACAAATAATAATTAATAATAAGCACATAATAATAATTTAATAAAATGTATTTCATTAAGCAGGAATTTTGTAGCGCAATGGTAGAGTAGTAGCAACAAACAAATCTGAAGGTTGTGAGCTCGAATCGCACTGCGGACTGTGAAATCTTTTCTCGTTACAGGCTCGATGTTGGTCTACTAACGTTTTTAAAAACAATGTTTGTAGCAAGTTTATCATGAAAAGATTGTAGCAAGTTTGGCTTTGCAAATGTGTAGGAAGTTTGGCATCAGGTCAAGTAGTAAGTTTGCTGCAATATTGTAGCAAGTTTGCAGCCTTACAATGCCAAACTTACTGCAAGTTTGGAGACTTGCAATGCCAATATTGCTGCGAACTTGTTGCAAGTTTAATGTGCAATCTGAGTTTCCACTGATTTTTTAAAAAAAATACATGTTCTCCCTTTGTTAAAAATAAACAGTCCCAGCTTGCTTCATCAAACACCTGCTTATAATAAAACGTGAAATATTTTAAAGAACTCTCCCATGATCAAAATTTCAACGCTATTCCCCCAAATTGCAAGTAAAGAAAGCAACGCAAGCTTCCATGAAATTCAGCCCTTAGTCTTCACTAGTAAGGAAACTGTCTAAAAGACAAGCCTTATTTCTCCCCCTAACTCCCAGATAGCACATTAAACTTACACAAGTGCAGTGCCAAACTTTGTACAAACTTGAAATCCCAAGCCTAGTACAAACTTACTACAAGTTTGGGTGCTATCTGGGCTTGGCATTATATCTTCAGGAGATAAAAGTTGTTGGAGAAGGTGTTTAGCGAGTTATTTTTCAATGTTTCTTTTGTCGATTTCTAGAGATTTTTTACTTTGAACTTGCAAGTTTCTAAGAGTAACGTATTGACGGATGAACCGATGTGCTGACTGATGGATACACTTCAGAGTTTAATTCTGTAAACCCATTGCGCGAAATGGATCGGAGCAAACCGAAATGTCATTCCTGTTCGTAAATGTTTGGAACCTTCCTGTTCCGTCTCGTCAATATGATAATCATAGAAAAAAGGATAATAGCATGTAAACGATGAAAATGTTCCGTTTCGTGAAAATTTTCATTTCTAGCCCTGTGTAAATCTTCATTATTCCATAAATAACAACATTAGTAGAGTTAAATATTTATTATCTCGTTACTATTTTTAATTAAATGACTAAAGGAAAGAGTAATTTGTCATAATGTGAAAGTGGGAAGCGGAAAACGACAGGAAGGATGAGCCAGAAGGAAAAAGGGAAGAGATGAAGGCGCTAAAACTAATAGACCTAGGGCGGCTAGACGCATAAATCTGGCCCTGAGTATATCGCATATGATACAAAAATATATATAGAATGTCTAAAAATACATCTCTAATGAGCATAAGAATTAATTTTAACATCATTTTAAGTATTTGTATTTCGCGCCTGGAACTTTTTAGCTAGTAAATCACCCGGACGGTTTTCATATACGCCTTTCCTTTCTTTAAATTGAACATGGTTTGCACTTTCTAAATGCATGTTTTGGTTGGATCTTAAAGTCTCATAATTACTTAGCGTTAAAAAAATATAATGAAAAAGAAACGGATTAAATTTCTTTACAACCACATTTGTGTTAAAATTATCCTCAAATTCTTCCCCAATGATTTTTTCCTTAAACCGCATAAGCACAGTCATTTGTTTCCGGGGTTGACAAAAGTGAATACATGGGATCAATATGTATGCGCCGTGAAAAATAGTTCACAAATACTTTCTCGAATTTTATATTTTATTTAAAGCTTTCTTTTATGCTTTAATTTCCAAACTATATTATTTTAAAATACAAAACCTCTTCTTTAGCCATACGGAGCAAATCAAGTTGCTGATACCAAAGAAATAACACGACTGCACTTTCTAGAAAGATGGCTCTTGCAATTGCAGTGGGCAGATTTTGCCGCCAAGCGTGCTCTCAGAGAACTGCCGGAGTTGGTGGAACAGTGCTGAAATCGTACTTATCGGTTGCTCGTCAAATTACTTCAGAAATGAGTCTGCCACGAGTATATTTTGATATGGCCGCAGATGGTCAACCACTTGGAAGAATTGTTATGGAGGTTAGTACGATATTAATAAGGAACTTTCAGTAAAATATCTATAAATACGTGCATTGTAGACGCCGCCCCAAGAGTGAAGGATGTGCTCTAGTATTTAACGTGTAGTTCGGTAAATAGTTTTAGGTAATTAAGTATAATTGTCTAATACTCTATTGCGGTTTGAGTGTGTAATCGTATTAAAAATTATAAGTGAAATAAATAAAATATGATCTAAGATATGCCGGCCGGAATCACGAGGTTGGCACGATCACTGGAAAATGGAGGACGTGACAAGCAAGAATTTTTTAAAGTAATTAAAAGGATTGTTATACGTATTGTAGGAAATTGTTGTAGAAAAGTTCAAAAAATGATCTAAATTCTATAGTAACTCGAGTCTGCTGTAGCAGAAGCAAACATTAATAAATTATTGGTGAAACGATCATGGAATTTTCCATGCTTCTTGCATAACTAGATGATGAGCATGTGCAGTGTTTCCATATTAAGCATACGAAATGTCAATGTATGCAGCTATGTATTTTAATCGTGTCATTTCGCAGATACGACACAGTATGGATTTTTTTTTATCGATAATTAATATTTTAAACAATACCAATAAATTTAAATAAAGAGTGCTTAAGCGTAAAGCTAAAGAAGAGTATAAGTATAAAGGATGCGCGTGTACTGAAGGCGAGTTGATGGTGGTTTGCCCTATTTCAAATGATCGAGCCCTCGACTTTCTTCGAAGGTAACATGTATGACCAATCGTCTAGTAGTAATAGTGAACATCTGTAGAACTTTACTATTCAGTTTGTCCATTAGATTAACTTCTTTACCACACCGGATAATCCTTGTTCTGAATGAACCGGGGAGTATCCCAAGTACAGCAAAGCCCTTTATTTAATAAACCGAAGATAACCTCTCACTGTCCACGACATGCGTGAAGAATACGCGAATTCCAGTTCTAATGTTCGGCCTGTTACATGACCTTGACTAGACTTCAAGTGTAGTACGAAGTGCTGAATATACTAAGCATCCGGGCGTCTTTAATATAGGGTGACGGCACCCGTTTCCGGCCACTAATTTTAACAGTAAATAATGATTTTTGAGTGGATCGCGCAACTCATGTTTCAAGTAAATCGTTTCGATGTTCAAAAGCAGGCTGCGTTCTCTTTGCTCCAAATTTTGTGAGGCTGTTATTGTTGACGTTGTGAACACACACATTCTACATTCATTGTCTAAATAGTACCAAGGGGAAGTGCACTTAAGCATCGATGAGGCTTTTAAAATTAACATACAGGTGTTAGCCACTGATAAATGTAAACATGTTGAAAGAGGGAACATTGGTAATCACGCTAGAAACAAATTATAACATTTGTTGAATACTATAACAGTTATTACGTGGCTGGATTATTGGTTCAAATATTTGGCGAGCCCATTATGGCTGTTAACTGGAATTGTTCATGTATGTCACCTGTATCCGGCCCCGTTAGAAGTACAGCAGATTGGGGTGAATGTGGCAACTATTCAACCATTTTCTGTATTTGTGAGGTGGTAATTGGTGCTAACGCTAAGATTCCTGGTTAGGTGAAGCGATGGTGGTTTGCAATTGCTTTCCATCGGATGAATATGTAATAAGGATGTGATCTACAGGCCAACGTTGGCTCGGACCCGGGTGTCGAACCTGAGACCTATTGATAACAAAGCAGCGAGTCTTACTTATCCTCGCGAATGGGTCCCACTAACTTTCCCCAACCGTCCAGGAATTTCTATCCTATGGTTCGGATGAAAACTATTTTCTGTGCGAATCTTGAGCGGGTAACAATTTTGATGATTAAGTTACAGAATAAGCAAGTTGAGGTATTTTATTTTACTTGATTCATGTTATAGGAGTAGTCGTGGCTCAGGCGGTAGCGCGAATTGGACGGCATGGGTTCAAATCCCGGCCGGGTCACCGTAGGCTTTTCGGTGTTCTCATGCCTGGCAATCTGAGGTGCACTCAGCCTATCAAATTTAGTACGAGTGTCCATGGTGCTCCTGGGCACCTTGGGAATATAAAGGCGGTCGAGCGTGGGACTGACTGCCCCACCTCACTTTGTAACGTAGGTCAAGATGTGGAGCGCTACCTCCACATCTCCCATGCACCGTTCGTTGCGCGTGCGTATCGCACAGGGGATAGATTTGCCCTTTTTTATTAATGTTACATGATTTAAGATGGCAAGTGTGGCTGGAAACTGGTAGTTCTTGCTATATGATCAGTTTTATTCATGCTCGTTACAAATGTTTCATTTTATACAGCTTGAATACATGACCGAAATTCCAAGCTTCGTATTGGATCTAATATTTTCCTTTTGATATCTTTTGTGCGGAGTTCTATATCATCGAAGTCAGAATTTTTCTTAGTTATCGGAAACAGGTGTCACCCTACGTTGGGCGTTCCATTTGGCACCATAAATGGACCAGTCGCAGGTTGTGTCTAGGTGGTATGCATCGCGCACAATGAAAATATATCTAGCCCGACTTTTACTAACCCTTCTTCGTTAGCTGTCGCTCATTCGAAATACTGTCCGTTTTGGGGGCCAAACATCAATGGCGTAAATTATCATTAATCCGATTCATGAGCCTGTTGACATTTCGTTCTGAGAAATTATCCCGACGTAGGATAAAGTAATACCAGCATCAGAAATAACCAACGGGTTAATTTCACTATCGTCCCAAAGTGAATTTGAACGATAAATTCTGGTGGAGCAAGGCTACATACACTTATTGAATTAGAAGGTAAGAAAGCAAATTAACTTCCCACAATTTCTTACATGTATGTAAATAAACAGATACGGAAGTCAAGTATTTATTACGATTACCTATAATTTTCAAAGCTAATCGTGTTTCCAAGGCCCAAGTGGGACTGTAATGTACCAGTTGTGGACTACATTCTTGTAGAGGAATTGATAATGGGTTATTTCTGTTCCAATAATGGTTCACCATCTGAAAATAAGTTAGCTTAACTGAAATAAAATGTTATCTTACTCATGAATCAAGTCGTACCTAGGCACGAGATATTTTTTGCTATCAGTACTTAGTTCTAGGCCATGGTGTAGATCATTGGCCCCTCCCTATTCACAAGGCCATTGCGAGGGAACCTACTCCCCAGCATGCAGGTTCCGGGTGCAGTTCCGAATGTGATTGTGCCTTATTGCAAAATTTACAAGAGGAGATATTTACGAGACTTGGAAACAAGATTAGCGTTAAAGGAAGTACAAGCTGATTGTAAATGTTGCTGTGAAGTGGGAACTTAGGGCGAAGGATGCGTGAGTGATGTGCATTGCATATACTGAACCTGACTTTACCTGACCCTTCTTCGCTCGCTCGACCTAGTGTCAGTTTTTGTGGCAAAATACATGTCATTCACCACTCAGGTTTTTTTTTTTCTTTTTTTAATAGCTCCATATTGATCAACTGGGCTGCGTATTTAGGGAAATAGACCTAATAAAATATAGCTTAATAGTTTTTGTATTGGTTGTAGCTAGCTGAAATAAAATATAAAGAATTATTGAACATGTGAATAAGGCAATAAAAAGTGGTCAAGCTAACTGGAACCTCAGCCCAGGTTCCTTGGTGTGACTTACAAATAACCACCACACTGGAGGTTGTTACCTCGAAAAACTTGCAGATATGAAGTGAACCTAACCTATACCTCACCCTTATCTTTGCGTAAGTCAAGAATGTGTTCTCATGCAATTACACGGAAGTGTTGCAGTTATCACATTACAATTAAGTTGTATACAGCTTAATTCAATCACTATGTAGCTGCAATGAACAACACTTGTGTAGAGAAAAGCACTTTCTTAAAAGCTCTTGGAACAACCCAGCTAACACCTAAACACGGACACTAACGTACTTGACGAGCTGGGATTTCTGAAACACACGATTTTATTCGCAACCTTACCGTCAACATCTTCACACCAAAGACTACGTGTAGCCGGAACTGAAGGTGTACTGATGAGTGGTGGTGGTGGTTTTCTTGGAACAGCAAATACAAAACTAATAATGAAATTGTTAAATATCTTATGGGCTCGTTCGGAAACAACGAACGACTTTAACGTGTCAATATCGTTCTCTCACGAAGCGTTCGGAAACTACTTTCGTTAAGTTCGTTCATTTAGTTATCCGTTCGGAAACTTTCGTTCGTGCACGAAACGAACTAGCTCTGACTCCGTTAAAATTAACATGGCCACCGTCCGCATGATAAATTTACCTCGTTTCGCATCATCTAATCTTATTTTGCTTCATCTAGAGGTATAAAATTGTAGCCATGACTGCTATTTCTGCAGTAGGGAACAATTTTGACACAACTAATTTACATAGATTAATACAACGGTTTTTCTTAAACGATTGATTTATCTTTACTTTCCCATATTTAGCACTTTTTCGAGCTGTTAATTGCTGTTAGATATCACGATTGACACTAGATAGCACCACCAGTAAAAGATGAAACTATTGAAGAATGCATTTTCTAGAGACTTTTTGAGTAAACGGAAGAATAACTTATAGTACAAAATTATCGCGTTTATGAAAGACACTCCAGTTCTGTGCATTATGACACTTTTCTAATGATTTCAGTTAAACTAAAAGTTCTTGAAGGAAGGCCTGCTGTTTTAGCTTTCATAAAACCTGAATGCACCACCACCTTATTCGCTCAAATTTTAGACCGCAAGCAGCATTGGACTCTTGTCAAGTATCTATTAAAATAGTTCCTTTATCTACTTATTGGTTTTCCTTCTTTTTACTAGGATTTTACTAACTTGTTAACTCCTTGCAATTTATTATACAGAGCTTCGTTCACTAATTTGAACATTTTTCTTCTGCCGTAAATGTGACTTAGTTGGGAAGTCATGGACATTTTGAAGAATGCAGAAATTTGTAGGAATTTCAGTCAGATAATTCTTGTATCTAAGAAGAAAAAAAACTTTGGTAAACTTTATTTTTATATTTGCCAGTCTAGTAACTTTGGACTTCGGCCCGTCACGATTCGCCCATTTACAGCCAGTTAAAATCCATGCCCCTGCCGGTACTCGAACCAGGGACCTTCGAGCCGATGGCCTACCGCCGCAGACCGCTCGACCACCCGGCCGGCTTGTATCTAAGAATAGATTTATTCTACAGTTCTGAAGTTATGGCTAGATTGCTTCGTTTTACAAGTATAACAACATAACATTTGAAGCGTATAGAAGCTATTTCTCCAAAGGAAGTTCCTACATGTTGGTAAATAATGTTATGTTTAAAGAGAACCTTTCCACGAAAATAACTAGCTTCGTATTGTGAAGATCCTGTCCCTACATATAACCACACCTTCCAGTTTCGTTTATTCCTTTGATATGTATGCAAGCCGGTGTGTATCGTTACCCTGACAGTGGTTTGGAGCGTTCGGAAAATAACTAAGAAAAAGAATTTCACAACAATAACCTTTATATATTTCCGAACAAGCCCTATCTATATAAATTATATTTATAAATATTTCATTAGTATACATATTCAAACCTGTTGGTTTTCTCTCGTTAATTTATGTATGTAGTAGTTACAGCTGACCGTGAAAACGAAGTGAATCATTAGTGTTGGATGGTTGATGATGGATTTAGTATACAGCACAGGATACAGTATGGCAAACCAAGTTAAAGGTGTAGTGAATTAACCCATAGAATAAAAAATCTACAAAATAAAACTGAGTTAGTCGACGAACGGAAAATCCTAACCAAATAGGCCATCACAATTAGTAAGTTGGTATTTTCGTCGTTTTCTGAAGCGGGTCAGTCATCTATACCCTTCACTTAGTTAAGCAGTTTGGTTAGTTTTAGGAATAAATCATTTTCATTACTAGTTTTAATTTTGATGTATGAAGAAAATAAGCGTCATTGCATCGCGTTTAGGGCAAAACTGTTTAATTAGCACCAAAATTATTTGAAATGTCCATAAGATTGCAGGTAAAAAGTGACTGAAGTGGGTGTGAATGCGACATGCATGTTAATGACGTGAACATCCATCTTACAACACCTCAGAGTGTAAAGTATTTTTGTCTTTGTATACTAACACGAAGTAATGAGGAGTGAGGTACTTATTACCCCGTCTCTTGGGTGTGAGGCACAATTGAAACGTGTCAATCATAATATTAGGATGAATGCAATTGCTGCATCACAGTAAAGGCATTTCTTTAGGCGTCAGGCTCAGGCATGATGTGATGTGGGAGAGGGTGTTGAAACTTGGAAGGTAGTCAGCGCCTTGTTTGGAGATACAATTCCAGTATTTGGTTATGTGACTGGAGAAACCTGTGAGGGTAAGTGGCCGCTGGTACTGCATCCATTTCATCAATTCCATTCTGTCTGGTATCCATAACAATGTTCATCGTGCCTTAATATCGCATTGCTAATCATTCTTTTTAAATGGCCATTGGCACGGAATCTACTTTGAAGATAATCAAGAACCCATGCTACACCTATCACAGGGTTCCCACTCACCTGGAATAGTCAAGGAATCCAGCTTAGCACTAAAAAGTCTTGTAAAAATTCAGGGAATTTCACTAAAAATTCCTGAAAACTTGGAAAAGTCATTTAATTTAAGTTTTAAGTTCATTTAGCTACAGCAGGCATTTAATGTTCGATCGTTTTTTTTTTTTAAATTACGTGGAGGCTAATGTGCCAACCATGAAGCAATTTAAGAAAATAGTGAAATATTTTGATGTACCTTTATTTTCATGAAGATGCGCAAGAAACAAGACAAGTTGCCACGTTCTGTCAAATTTTCTAACTAAAGTAGAATTACATTCGGAAAAAAAAACTTGTTACCTAAGAATATTCCCATTTCTGCTAAAATAAGTTATAATAATAATAAACACTTATTATTGAGCGTTCATTTAAAGTGTGCGTTGAGACACATCTTCACTAGTTGAACCAATTTTTTCGGAATTCCAAATCGTATCAGGATATATATAATGGGGTACCAGGAAATTTCCGAGTACTGACCTGGAAAAGTCAGGGAATTTCATCTTGGCAAATGAGGGGGAACCCTGTCATCATACCATATTTACCTTACTCTGTCTACACTTAATTTATTGTAATATATTCATTGTTCATACTACGATCACTACTTAATCAGTCTAGCATGGTACTTAATACCCCAGGTTTGCTGGTGCTAATTACACCAGCATGTACACATGTGATCTTTATAATCCTTTATCTAAGTTTAGGTGGTGTGCAGCTCATGATATTTACATTGGGTCTTTGTAGTTAATATTAACATAAATTACGTTTATCTCCTAATAACACTGCCTGCTTGCTTCAAATTTATTTCCAAGTTGTATTTTAGGTGAAGTAATTTGATGTGCTTTTTTTTTTTCACCTCCAAACAGGCTATAGTTTTCATCTGGCCTTAATGCTTTACTGGAAACACTTGTGAATCACGACATGCACCTTAAATTCTATCAGGTGTGTAAGGAAAAATAATTGGTGCGTATTACCCGGTGTTGTCCTAGCATGTGTCAGGTGCTTACTACCCACCAACGAGGTGTTGGGCACACAGATAACATCTTTGAGGCATTAAGCACACAACTGAGATGTACGCTCAGCAGATCTTAAACTGATCGTACTCTAGCAGCTCGTAAGAAAGCCCTGAAATTCAGCTATGTGGTAACTTGCGACATCATGAATGGCAACTACGCGACTGTTGAAACTATGACTCGATTAACTCAGTTTTTCAGAACACCTGAGTTTTTTCTGTTACTAATGGAGGAAACAATTAGGGTGTACATGTTCCATAGTGTATCATCACCTTGAAACCACAAGGTACTGTGTCCACTTATTGGCAAAATGGAGAGTTAAAACTGCAAAGACCTTGTGTTGAAGGGCATCAACCCCGAAAATATCTCACGAAACTACCTTCAAGTGGCTAGAAATGTTTAAAAAAAAAAAAAAAAAAAAAAGGAATTTATACATACTTTACTCGCCACTAGTCGACCGCCTTCCAATAGTGGACCATTTTTGGTCGCTATGTCTTTGGTTACGGGGATATAATGCAATTTCTGGAAGTCTGTAAATTTGTACTTTGGGGGGAAGCACAAGGGGGATGGGCGGGGACTTTTGGAAAAATGTACATCTAGTAATGATGTAACAGCTGGCCAAAATTCAGCTTTCTCCTAATTATTCCCGACATTTGCCCCTTTTTTTTTTTCTCTCTCATTTCCTGAGCTAATAAGTGCTTCAGGTGCAACAGCGCTATATGTGGACAGTGCGATAGAAGAATGTGCTTCGACTGCAAGCGAATGCGTATAAAGAGCCAAGAAAGCACGTTACGAAAGTATAAAAGTTTGTCACTTTTATTATATTCAATCTACTTTTATTTTTGTACATGTGACAGACAATATGTAAAATCTATGTTCTCTTTTTATTTCTTAGTTTGTAACCCCCTTTATAAACCGTAAAAACAACAATGTATTAGTAATCAATAAAAGGCTTGTCACTTAAAAGGTGTTAAAAAAAATGTAAAGAAATATTCTCTAATTTGAGAATAAAGTTGGCAAAAAAAGAAAAAAAACTGTCAAAATGACCGTTTCGCTTAACGTTATAAAAATCATGTTTCGTTGTAAGTGTTAAATATATGTTCAAGGTGCTTCTGATTAGAATGTATGTGCCAAATTTCATGATGGCATTTGGATGGGATAATGTTCATTTTTTCTAACAGAAGTACACAGCACTTACGCATAACGTGTATAATTAGCTTTAACGGCAGTACGCATAATGGCTTTTAGGAAAGTAAATTTAATTGGTTGAAATGTGACATACAGTATATCATTTCAGTTCTATTGTAGAACAACCCAGCCGCCGTAGCTTATTGGTTGAAAATTGGCGTAGCATTCGGGAGGTCGTGGGTTCGATCCCAGATGGTGACCATCCTGACTGGGGTTTTTCTTCAGTGACACCAGGCAAATGCCGAGATGGTACCTTCAACATAGGTTCCGGCCGACACCTTTCCGAATCCTCTCCCTTCTCCGGTCTGAGCCTTAGATGCCTAAAGGCCATAAATATAAAGGGAACCAAGAAAGTTCCGTTGCTTTTTGTGGAGGTCTGTGTTCAGTTGGCCCTCACACCGTGAGTTGAATGCGAATGGAGATCAGGCGAAGGTCAGTTGTTGGCATGGGTATAGCCAACATACTATCTGGTTGTGGCAGTTGTTACACCGTGAACGTGCGGAAGGGCAGAGTGAACATGGGACCTCCACAGAGCGTCATAAGGGCGTGTATGCTGTACGAGTTCAAACTGGGGTCAAAGGCAGCTGCAGCGGGGCGGAAGATATGCCAGGCCTTTGGTGAGGGTGTCGTGACCAAGCGGACAGTGCAGCGGTGGTTTACCAAGTTTAAGGACTGTAACGAAACACTCGAATACTCACCACGTGCAGGAAGACCAACACAGGTACCAAATGAAGATCTTCAGGCAGCACTTGAGGCGAACAGTGGCCAGACATGTGAGGAACTGGGACTACAATTCAGTGTGAGTGGAGAAACCATTCGGCAGCACCTCCATCAACTTGGGAAGCACTACAAGTTGGGTCGATGGGTCCCACATGATTTGACTCCGGGCCAGAAGGCAACGCGAGCAGATACGTGTGTTTCTTTGCTGTCTCGTCTGAGGAAGGAGCCATTTCTGGACAGGGTGTTGACATGTGATGAGAAGTGGGTCCTGTACGAAGCTCCACGGTGCCGTCATCATTGGTTAGCATCCCATGAACCGGTTCCAAAACAGCGAAACCAGCACTGCACCAGAAGAAGGCCCTCCTGTTTGGTGGACTGCGCGCGGCATCGTGCATCGGGAACTGCTACCAGCTGGTCAGAGCATCAATGCAACTGTGTACTGTCAGCAGTTGAGCCGTGTTCAAGAAAAACTCAAAACTCTGGAGCCAGCACTTCTGAATCGCAAAGGGGTCCTCCTGTTACAGGACAACACTAAGCCCCACGTGGCTAGGATGACCCGTGACACCATTATACGCCTTGGATGGGAAACACTATTGCATCCGCCATACTCCCCGGACATTGCACCGTCCGATTTTCACCTGTTCCATTCCTTGGACAATCACCTTAGAGGACGCCAGTTCAAATCCCTAGTAGAGGTGCATAATGCACTTGATACCTTCTTCGCTTCACGGCCCACCAAGTTCTACCGCGATGGAATCCATGGCCTTCCAGAACGTTGGAAAAAGGTGGTCGATGCTCATGGGGACTGTTTTTGATCTTCCAGGTACGTCTTAGGTGACATATCGATGTTCAAAGGTGCTGGGTGAAAAAGCGACAGAACTTTCTTGCTTACCTTTATATATATTTTTCGACACACTAGAGGAATAGAAACAAGGAGTTGAAAATCGTATCTTATGTATGAATGTTAATACGAATTGTTTCTCCTTTCGTTTACATAGCTAATTGCAGTGCTTAAAAGGTTGAAGCCCTTTATTCTTATAAACAGACAGGATTAGCCAGTTGTCATCTATTTCATGGAAGTAATACTTCGTTAGCTACTTCTGTTGTGTGGCGTTAAATGTAGTTCAATTATTTTCATAATTTCGGATGCATACAAGTATAATGTGATAAAGCTCATGAATCAAGTTCAGTTTAGGTCAGCCAGCTATTGAGCAATACGTACGCTTTATACCACTCATTCCCTTGCAAATAATTTACTTACACTTTGCAAATACCTAGCGGTAGACAGCAACCCAAATTCAATTTCGAAAAGCCACACTTCATAATTTACATTAATACGTACTCGATTTGCTTTACACATAGGTATGACGCCATATGGGGAACATAAGTGGCGTCATTTCGTGTGAAATCACGTATTTGCTACATAACTAATGGAAAGCTATCGAGGGGCGCTAGCAAGCGTAGATAGGTTAGGTACGGCCAGGGTTAAGTAAATTTTATCATACTTGAAGCACATTACATTTAACAGGCCATCCTTGTGCTCAGCTTCAGCGCGGAAGTAGCTAATTAATTGCACGTACTTGCATTTTTTGGCTTACCTAAATTGAACTTAACCCGGGGCTGGAACACATTATTGAAGGGCGTAAGCGTGTTCTTGCACTCACATCACCCTTGCACCATATTTTTCATTGCACGGATCCGAAATAATGTCAATATCAATTGCAAGTACATTCAGCGCCGCATAACAGAAGTAGCTTAAAGTAAGGATTACTAAATATGAACAGGAATTACTTATTGGCAATAGTTAACGGAGATATACTCGACGGAATAGCATTCTTTGTACGTAGTATGAAGAAGTCTTATCGTTATGCAAACTTTTTCTGTTTACACGTGAATATGTATAATACACGATTGGTAATGTTCACAATTTCTCTTACTTCGCATCATTCTCCCTCCCAAAATACCTTAAATTGAAGTTTCTAGCATGTACTACCACGATCCGAAACTGTTTTGTAAACTATATACAGACACGTATTAGAGAAGTATTCTCCTGAAATTATTTAAAAGGAATTATGTTAATCGTAATCGTAAAGACGACTTGTACAACGGAGTAGTAAAGCGACTTCGGTTTTTTATTATTATAAGATTACCTTCATTTGTACGATATATATTAAAAACGAGGATCAAGTGCGTAATTTACACCTTAGACTTAAATACGTAGCACACAGGCTACTTTTCCTGTAAATCCATTCTATAGAGTGCGTCTTCTTAAGCATACCCATATAGGCCTCAAAACATACTCGAACATCGTATTTATATTGCCCGCAAAGCAGGCAACATTGTTTTTAAATGTTTTTGATCTTTAAAACTATTGAAATGCATTGTGCCAAGTTAAATCTTTTCCAATAGTGTCCAAGAGTCAGATTTTATTCCAAGCCAGATTCTAGAACTAAAAATAGATGTATAAAATGATATCCGAAGATAGAATTAATTTCATAGTAGTATTAGACTTCACCTTCTTGATACAGTAGCGGTATTGAATACTATTTCAAGTGGACACGAGATCTAGAATATATATAGAGCAGGAAATTAATGACCTAGAAATTTGAATAGTAACCTAGAAAAGTCAGGGAATTATTCTGGCCAAATGAGTAGTAGCCTTGTATATAATATATTTATCGATATTTGTGAAACTTCGTGTGTGATGTATGTTCTACAACTAATGAAATGAATAACTTATAAAACCATTTCAAACTAAACTTGTGACCAGTGTGTGCTTTAGACTAGTTTACATGCTTGAATGAGAATAAAACTTTGCAAGTGCGAAAATCGGGTTGAATCAGGAAAGAAGGAAATTCAAAACATTTTAAAATAAAATTTGTGATTCTTATTCCGAATCGGAGAGCCAGAAGTAGCGGAAATTGAGTAAATTTACAGGAGGAAGTTGATGAAAGAAGATATCAAATTATCAGAAAAAAGCACTATTTAATGAGTGATATGAACGGGAGCAAGTGATGTAGGTAACGTATGGAAACATGCGCGCTCAGTATGTGAGATGACAGTGTTATGTGATGGTTGACATTTCTTTTAGTGATTTTACAGGAAAGGAGGAAGAAACAAAATTTGGCATGTAGAACTGCACGGACTACTGAAATTAACAGCAAGCTGTGAAAAGTGCTGGAGACAAAAATCCAAAGGAGTGGATCATACTTTTTCAGATGCGAGTGACGTATCAATAGTGTAAAATGTGGACATACCTAACAAACCCGCCTTCGCTGCTGTCGCTCTTTCGGCATTGTGTCCTGTCCCAATTACTGAAGTTACGGGGTAATCTAACTAGCAAGATCCGGGAAACCTAAACACTCACCTTCGCTCGCCGGGCATTACTGCGTGTGTTTACAAGGTAAAATGAACATAAATGTTCTTTAAAAGAAAATACCCCCCAACAATTGAATTTATTTTGGCCTCTTGATTCGGAACATTAAATGGGTTTGCTTGTTGGGATACCGAAACCTGACAATGGGTCTATCAAGGATGGAAAGTACCGCACGTAGATTTTTTCGCACACCCATTTTTAATCATGCATCACAGGCGTAAAGAAAGGACTGATCAGGAGTTAATACTATACAGTTGCTTATGGAGTATTGTCTTTCCATGCCACATTACAGCTCTCAACCCGACCATCTCGTATGATAGTAGATAACCGTAATGTACATACAGTATGTATAAAAAAAAAATCGTACCTTAGCTTCTGATTGTAGAACATCCATTGTGGGCTTTTGAAGCTAAGGGAAAACTTTTTTTTTAAATTTATTTCATTCCAAGGTCGCAAGGCTTACACTTTGACCTTGAATATCTAAAAAAGACTTCAATCTTTTTAGGGATAAGTATATTATATAGTAAAATGCATTTTTTGCTGCAAGTTTCATTTAGGGATGCCTGGGAACAAAAGTAACAAAAAAATATTGTGTGCACTTCAACCCTTGCACTAAACATGCTTAGTGACTATCTGAAAGTTTCTCGCTTTATAGTTCCCTTCTGATTAGCTATTGTATAAGCTAGTAGTACAAGGGGCTGATACAATGTCTATGGTCCTACTTCTGTAAGAAGCAGGGTTGCCACCTTTCCCGATTTTGTAGGGACTATTCCGATGTCTAGCACCCCAATGCAATGTTTTTAATTCTGTAATATTTCCTTTCATTCTTGTCGGTCAGTAATGCTCCAAACTGTTCCTGTCCTGTATGCCACTTCTGTATCACTTTCCTAATCGATTGTCGTGCTTGGACCTTCCTCAGAGGTAACAATCCTGTTCCCTACGAAACTCGCAAGTTCATCGGCGCGCCGCTGTTGCACACCATTGGATTCTATCGTGGGCAACATTAAGCCAGTTTTCATCTACCTCTCGGAAGATCACTTTTGGGTAACGTCCATAAGTCCTAAATTTCAGAAGTCCTAAATTTCAGAAGTCCTAAAAAAACTTTCACAAGTCCTAAACTTTAGGACTTGTGCAATTTAGGACTCCTGCAATTTAGGACTCCTGCAATTTAGGACTCCTGCAATTTAGGACTCCTGCAATTTAGGACTCCTGCAATTTAGGACTCCTGCAATTTAGGACTCCTGCAATTTAGGACTCCTGCAATTTAGGACTCCTGCAATTTAGGACTCCTGCAATTTAGGACTCCTGCAATTTAGGACTCCTGCAATTTAGGACTCCTGCAATTTAGGACTCCTGCAA